>JAGFNQ010007770.1:0-58598 GCA_024364735.1 Boesenbergia rotunda | reverse complement strand
GCAAGAAAAATATGGTAATGTGAGAGATACTCTTACTTGGAAGCTGCAGGTCTGATGCTGATGTGTGTGAGGAGGAAAGATGGAACTTGCTCTGATACCACTCTGTAACGACCCGCCTTCTGGTACTAAGTTTAAGGCGGATCCTACTAACTAACTAACTGAACTGACACTATTAATTGTGATTTCTGATAATGCTAAACCAACTGGGAGAATTTAAAATTTTTATTTCGCTATTTACTGAACTAACAATTCATAATCATGTTTAAAGTACTAACCAGCCAAAATAAAACAAAAACTTTAATTTTATTAGCTTGGCCAAGGATTCGATCCCCAACCTCTGCATTGCATGACTAGAAGCATAATCAGCTGTCTACACCAGTTTTGTTTTACACAGCACCAGTCGACTGATATATACCAGTCGCTGGTCGGGCCACCGAATGTTTCTGTGCCCGATACCAGTCGACTGGTGTTTTCCCAGTCGACTGGTAGTTCTGAAAACCCAGATTTCAGAGTTTCAGAATGTGCCAAAGTCAACCTATTCCGTACCAATGCTCCATAAATTCATATATAAGCTTCCTAACATGTTTACAATGATTCTAGGGCATTTGATACATGTTTTTAGAGGGTTTCTAGCAGGAATAGCAATTAGAAATCATAAAAGCGACATGTAGAAGCATAACATGAATGTGCCAAGTTGTATCAACTTCTCATTGAAACTATTTAGTTTCCTATCTAAAACATCCTTAGCTATTACATGACATTCCATATGGTGCATTAATCTTAGAACAAGCATATCCTAAGAATTTAGCATGTAGATCATAAGTATCAAGTTCTTACCCTAAAGCTTAAGCATGGGTCTAAATACCCTATCAAAGTAAAACTCATGATCATTCAAGCACACCAAAACCAATATTAAGTCAGGTAATAACTACTTAAGGTAACTAGGCACCACGAATACAAGTCTAATAAGTTATACATGGTTCATAATATATTGCGGAATAACTAAAGAAGCATGAAAATGACTATTTCTATGCTTTGCAAGTTCCGAAGACTTTTATTCCAACTCCACCATCACACACACTTTGCATCAAGCCCGCCGCCTCCACTACTAGTGTTTTCCTTTACCTGTATCTGCAGTATAAGGAAATGCAAACTAATAAGCATAAAGCTTAGTAAGTACCATCTAGCCTCACAAAACTATGAAAACTCGAATTATGCTTTTGTAAAACGTGCTATGCACATACATGCTCATATCCATAAGTAATCATGCTAGGCTCATGCTAAAATACATATCATAGAATGTCATGGCATATAACTGAGACATGACACATACTGAACTAAAACTGAAAAGTAAGTTATAGCATGACATACATATTTGAACTGGAACTGAAACTAACATAAAACTAATTATTAAATTCACCACATGCTAATATGAATTTCTGAAAACTAATACATATAGTAGGTGAAAATAATAATCAACTGTTGTGGGCCCGGCAATGTATCAACTGTGCGCGCATCCCTAATAAACCCGAGGTAGCAAATCCCAAATCCATTAGGGTTCTACTAGGTTATCTAAACCTAGGGGCAACTAGGAGCCCATCTCATACTAGGTTATCTAAACCTAGAGGCAACTTGGAGCCTATCCCTGGACCGAAGTCCGATACAATGCCAACTGAAAATAAAATAGTCCTTTATACTTTTCTTTCCTTTTCTTATTCTTGCTTTTACTAGGTTATCAAAACCTATGGGCAACTAGGAGCCCATCCCGTTGGACCTTGGTCCCAATCATAAACTGGAGCAAGAATTTCTATTCTTTAATGCTTTCTATAGCATTAACTGAACTGAACATTTTAACAAACACCTAACGTGCGTGCTTGTTCATAATCTACGATTTCTAATCGTAGAACATACATATAAGGAGGTAAAGCATATGAAAAATCGACCGAAACTACTTATACTGCAGGTGAGGGGTACTTACATCCTGCGCTAGGTTTTCTTACGAATAAAAATTGAAATTCCTGAGGGAAGTCGAACTACAACGTTCTTCTTGCTTCTTGGCGTTCTCCTCGCGTCTACGAGGGTCCCGTAGAGAATAGGGCCTCTTGAGACCTTCCCTTGGCTTCCCCTTTGTCTTGGGCGGCAAGAGAAGAGGAGAAGAGGAAGAAAACGCAAGAGAGGAAGAGGAGAAGAGGAGGGGGCGTCGGCCACCTAGGGTTCACGCAACTCAAAACACTCCTTTAATTCTTTAATTCCTTATTTATATTAAGTTATACAATAAACCCTAAGTTAAATACTAACTTTACCTTATTTATCCTTCCCTCTATTCTATTTCAACAAAATAGATTAGCCACTTGGTAAGTCTATTCTCTTCTCATGTATAGGTCTTGGGTTCAAACCTCACTTAATTTTTTTACTGCGCATTCTATTTTTATTCATTTTTGCCTTATTTGTCCATGGAAAAATTCTATAAAAATATCCATAAATTCAGAATTAATTCTAGGATATTTCTAAAATTAGGTTTGAGAATTTTCGGCCGTTACATATAGCCTCTTCAACCTCGAGGATTCAAATAAAATTACACACATGTACATACAATCACATGCACATGATATTAAGCCATAATAGTTGGATCTCGTGCTTGCAACCAAAGAGTTTGTCTACGCACATCCTACTATTATCCGGCATAATAAAATATATGATAAGTGCAAAAAATATATAATAAGTGCAAAATATAATCCCTTTTATCTCTGGCGGTCGAGAGATCTGTCAAGAAATAGTCTCCCATCGTGGTAGTGGAGGAGTCTGTATGTGCGAAAGAGCTTCTTTTATTTAGTTCAATTCCACCGGTGCATCGCTCCCCCACACTTGGACTGTACAGCCAATCTGTTCAGGTGCCGAAGGTTATTTAGATACAGAACCATTTAAGAGGTAGAGTTTTCGAATTAAAGTAAAGTCTACTCCTCTTTATTATTTTGTAACACCTTCCAGGAGGTTTAAATCTATTCAGATGAAGCATCCATTCCAATATCTTCTGGACCTGCAAGGTAAGAATGAATGAAACACTATCAGTCTTGTATAAAATGTATCCAAATGCATCACATCCAATAAAATCAATTTTTTGGTACCTCAATAAATTTTTCACAAGCATATTCTACATGAGATAATCAAGAAAAGTTCCAGTCAATAAAATCAATCTAGGTCCTCTAAAGAATTTCACAATTATTTTTCAAAAATGATGTATCAGGAACATTCTTCACATTCAAATCTAGACATCTCCTGAAATTTCCAAAGGAAAAGAAGAAATACTTAACCTGATCATTAAAAAATGTCTATTGGTTCTACAAGAAAATAACCTCCATCTCAGGCTTAAATTCTGGTGGATCAATCAACTAGAATAGGTGATCCTTGGGTACTTGTCAATAAGCAAGTCCCTACACTTTCTGGAAATGGTGGTGTCCTGGGGCTCTAGTCAATCCTACACTGTAGAATAATCTCCTGTGCATCTCCTTAGCAATACCTGCAAAACCTTATTAAAAAGATGAGGGCTATCAGAACATATCATACAAATACAAAACAAGAAAATCAGGTAAGCTCCTTGAAAATCAACTCTTCCCACTATGTCGAATGTACTATCGTCATCAATGATCTGTGCCTCAACAGTTCATCTGCGGTGTCCAAGCTCAGAATAGAGTGATCTCCCCTAGGGTCTTTCATGGCGTCGAAAATGCTAAAACTGGACTACTGTGTCTTCCACCTCCATCGAAAGGGTGCCAGCTATATACATCATCTTGTTTAGCGTCTTCAGAAAAAGGCCTTCCAAGGATAAGTGGGGATCTACGTGCAAGGTACTCTCCTCCATGTCTAGAATGTAGAAGTCCGCAGGGAAAATCAACTCTTTCACTTATAACCCAAAACATCTTCAATAACTCCTGCCGGGTGGGTCTGGCTTCTGTCTGCTAGCTGAATCACAACTCCGTGGGCTGTAGAGGACCAATGCCAAGCATCTGGAAGACTGTCCTGGGCATGACATTAATAGAAGCTCCTAAATCAAGCATGGCATCATGTAGCGTGGTGCTTCCTATCTCACAAGATACAGTAAACATGTCAGGGTCTTCACATTTCTGAGGTATGGCATGGATAAGTGATGAAACATTCTTCCCCATGCTGACCAACTCATTTTCCTTAAGCTTCCTCTTGTTAACACATAAATCTTTCAAAAATTTTGCATACTTAGGAACCTGTTTAATCATTGTCAGCAAGGGTACATTAATTTCAACTTTACTAAAAAGTTTTACCAGCTCATTGTACTCTTTTGCTTTCTCCTCCTCCACGTGTCTTTTGGTTGGAGTTCTACCCTGTGGAAAAGGCAAGGGTACCCTATATTCTTCCTCTTGAATCGAAGATGGAAGGGCTGAATTGTGAGTTGCTGCCCTGTTTTTTTGAGCTGCTGTAAAATCTGTTTCGCCACTGATTTCTTCTCCGTTTTCCACCAAAATTGGGGGATTACTTGGGGAAGGAGTTGGGCACGGGCTAGGGGTGGTATCCACTGAATTTGGAGTGGTTTCGGCATTGATTTGGGCTGGAAATGAACATGCTGCCCTATTTTCAGAAAATTCAGCTCTTGGGTCATTTTGAGTTGATGCCACCTTCCCACTCCTCAAATAAATAGCGCTAACATTTCTCTTTGGGTTGGGAACAGCTTGGGAAGGTAGTTGGCTTGATCCTTGAGCTTTAAGTTGATTCACATCATTAGCCAATTGTCCCATTTGCCTTCCGAGGTTTTGTAAAGCTCCAATGATATCATCATGTTGTAATTGTTGGAATTGGGGCTGATTTGAGTTCTGAAATTGCTGTTGAATTGGCTGATAAGTAGGTTGGAATGTGGGTTGAAGTTGCTGAGAATTACAGCCTTGAAAATTCTGATTTTGCAGTTGAAATGGTTGTTGTGGAGATTGAAATTGATTGGGCTGAAATTCTTGATTGTGTGGCTGAAAACTTTGATTCCAAGGCTGGAAATTTTGCTGGTTTTGAGGTTGGAAAGTTGAGAATGTTTGAAATCCTTGCTGCCCTTGATGATATTGTTGAAATTGAGGTTCTAATTACTGAAATTGTTGGAAATTAGGCTGAAATGGAGGCTGAAAATTTTGGTTCGACGGCTGAAAAACTTGCTGATTATTCTGAGTTTGCTGGGGCTGCTGGAAATTCTGTAGAGGCTGCTGTGAGGGTTGCGGTTGAGGGTTTTGTTGGCAGAAAGCGTTCCCGTATCTCAAATTTGGATGATTCCTCCAACCGGGGTTATAAGTAGAGGAATAAGGATTGTTTCTTGCTTGAAATTGTCCTCTTACTAATGCTGCTACTGTCTCGTCCTGTTGGAGGGTGGGGCATGAATCTTAGGTGTGCTCTTGACTAGAGCAAATGTCACACACACTCATCACTTGATTAGATTGTGGAGTTGCTGAATGATTTGAGCCTTGATTTGCATTATTAACCTTCAATTCCTTAATAAGTGATGTGATCTCTGCCAATGAATTCCTTATCTCTTTCTGATCAGTAGGAACTACCTGAACTTCACCCACTCCTCTGGTGGTCAAGGCTCTGCTTTCAAATTGTTGGGAATTCTCAGCCATATTAGAAATTAGCTCCCTAGCTTGCATTGGCGTTTTGTTCACTAGGGCCCCTTCAGCTGCAGCATCTATCATGATTCTGTCCATCTACAGCAATCCCTCATAAAAGTACTGAATCAAAAGTTGTTCACTGATCTGATGCTGGGGGCAACTTGAACACAATTTATTGAATCTTTCCCAGTAATCATAGAGTGTCTCACCCACCACTTGCTGAATTCCACAGATGCTTTTTCTGATTATAGCTGTTCTGGAGGCTGGGAAATATTTTTCCAAAAATGCTTTCTTCATGGAGATCCAACTAGACACGTGCCCCGTGGGTAGATAGTAAAACCAGTCTTTTGCTGCTCCTGTCAGTGTGAAGGGGAAAGCTCTCAGCTTGATGTCTTCTTCAGAAATGCCCTGAGGCTTCATAGTAGAGCAAACCACATGGAATTCGTGCAGGTGTCTATTGGGATCCTCTCCAGTTAATCCCTGAAACTTTGGCAGCAAATTGATAAGTCCAGATCTGAGCTCAAAATCTCCCGCCAGCTCTGGATAAGCTATGCTGGAGTACTGAAATACAGCATTTGGTGCTGCGAGCTCCTTCATGGTTCTCTGGTGATCTGCCATGTTACTCCCTGAGTGAGTGAAAATAGTCTGAATATGAGGGATATCTGTAGTCTCAAAAAGAATGCCCTGGCTCCTCCTGGCTCTGAAAGTCCTCTCAATCTCAGGGTCGAATTCTTCTAAATCACCACCTGAAGACCTGGTCATAAAACAAAACAAATCGCAGTAAAAATGGATAAAGAGATAAAACAAATAAAATCAAATCAACAGATATAACAATAAGCACAAAAATAAATCAAGAATGATATGAAATAAGTGCACAAGCAAAAATCAAACAAATCATCTAGTTGCTTCCCCGGCAACGGCGCCAAAAATTTGACGGACCCAAAATAGACTGTCACGAATGTGGGTCTACCAAATTTAGATATGAATGAAAGCTGGAAACCCTTTTTTGCAATCAAGAATGAAAACGTAGTAAAGGGGCCACAGGTCGTATTTTTTTCCTGGGGACTGTTGACGTAGTGTGATTCGCGCTTGTATTTATGTGTCGTTTGTGAATTTTTGGGTTTCAAATGTGATTTGGGTTTGGGTTGCAAGCATGAAATGAAAGCACAAGGAAAAGAAAGATCTTAACTAGACGAATTCAACAAGATATGGCAATTGATGAACTTAACCAACTAACAACTCAATCAAATCCACTTAAACAATCTATGAAGGCAAATCTGATTTCACATGCAAAACAAATGCTAAACAAAGGTACAAGGCAGTGATAGCAATTTTTGGAGAGCAAACAATCTTAACGCAACAATAGCATATGAAATTCAGAATTTAAACAAGTTACAACTCAACTCTATTACAAGTTTTGAAAGCCAACAAATGCAAACAAAATTCAGAAATGCAGAATGCAATGCCAATCGAATTCAAACTCAATCCCACACCAAAAGACAGGTTGTTCCTGCTGCAAACAGTGCTCCAATCAGCTTGGCACGCAAGGGAATCCTTGTGCCAAAGCCAATGCTTCCGTGCCAAGGGTGAGGCTGATCAATGCAATTCAGAAAACAAAGTTTCCAATGAAGATGTTTACAGAAGTAAATGCCGAATTTCAGATTACGTTCCAATCAATTCAATCAAGCAAAAACCTGAAATGAACTTGCAAGGGCTAAATGCAGAATTGCAGAATTGCAGGGATGCAAAGCTATGTGCAGAAAATTGGCAACAGGTTGGACACAAGATAAGCAACTGAGCTGGAATTACTGCTCTATCCTAAGGATCAATAAAGCTTAAGTAAAGCTCATGTTTACTTGGCACAAACTCATAAACTGGTAACTGAATTTTCTGGGACAAAACTGAACTTGCAGACTCTGAATTTGATACGCACAGGCTGAATTCTAAAGCAGACAATGAAATTAAAACCTTTTGGAAAGAAACCAGCTACAGAGGAAATTCAAACAAGAAAACTAAACAATCTTGATACCAAATGCAGGAACTAGAGGAAAAGGAAACTGGTACGCATCAGCCAAGAAAACTGATACGCAAGCAATTGAAATGGCACGCAACAGGGAACTAATTTCAGAAACGAATTGAAGCGAAATAAACTGATCCAATTACACTTGTTCGCTACACAAACAATCTAGCTAATAGAAACACTGAATTAGAACTCTAATTGAAGCAAAAACTATTTAGAACCGAAACATTACAGAAATTTACTCAGAATTTCAGAAACGAAATAACAGAATTGAAATCTACTTCTAATAACAGAAAATTTGCCAATTAAACTAAGCCTCAATCCGAATCCTTGCTGTCACTCAAGAATGAGCTCGAATTGAGGTGGTCACGCCTTCAGATGAAGAACTTGCTGAAGAAAATGAGAAGAAACGAAGACGAAACGAAGAAAACCACTGCGGCGAGGACGCGACGAAGGCTAAAGGCAGGGAAACATTTGATTAAATACTTAAGCATGGACGGCCCAGATTTCTTTAGCTCAATCCAACGGTTGATCTTCATCTGATCTGACCCAAACTTTTATGATGTTGATCAGGGGTCGGGATCTGCCTTGTGGTAGCTCGGATCCTCCAGATGTGCAACGGATGGTGCAGATCAACCTAATCTTTGAATGGACGATCTAGAGCCCTCCGAGCTTGATCCAACGGTTGATTTAGCTCTGATTGGGATGAAACCTTCAGATCTTGATCAGAGTGCTTGATCAACGCTAACCCTAGCTCGGATTGCTTCAGATGGTCCCGGATGGCTCAGATCTAGCCGCTTTTGAATTGGACGGCCCAGATTAATCCGAATCTTGATAACTCGATCCGGGTCACTTCCGACTCGAGTTTGACCCAATATGCCCTAAGTCCTTAAACCTTTGATGCCTACAAAAATAGATCAAGAATTTAGTGGCCAAATAATCCAAATATGTGTAAATTTGTAATTAAGTCCAAAATAAGAGTAAGTTCTAAAACCTATGGCAATTTCACAATTAAGCAATAAAAACATAGGTCAAACATGGATTTTAGCAACTCAAATAATCAATAAAATGGTACTTATCAATGATCAGCACTTTCCCTAACAGTTCTACATTGGTGTTCCTTTACATATTTTATAACAGTGAACTGTACTTCCTCCCGGGCAACTACTCTCCATGTACATGGTTGGTTGAAGCACACTGCTTTAACTCTATTTTTTCAGGTGTCAACTGGGTTATATCTCATATGCTTAACCATGACATGTTTCACAAGTGCATTCTTGAATTCTTGTTTAGATGGGAAAATATACCCCACAAAAAAATCATGCTTATCTCTTGCCTCTATCTCTCCAATTGACCCAGCTAGCAATCGAGAATTCAAAATATAAGGATCATCAGCTATTGGAAACTCCTCCTCGAAGTCACTGTACTGATCTGAGGGAAATTCATATTGCTCAATTTGCATATCATTAGCTTGGAATTCTAGTACACTTGTACTGGGTTGTAATTCATCTGTATTTTAAATTTTATGATCTTCCTCCTCACTCCAGGTTGGCTCAAAGTATTCAACAAGTATTGTAGAAGAATTCATATACTCATTTTCTAGATTACTTGCTTCTTCATTTAGATTAAATATCAAATTCCTTGTAATTCTATTTCCACTATACTCGGAAGATAATGTAATATTATTACTGGCTATTTTTGCTCCATTCCCCATGACAACATTATCATCAAGAATATTTCATATCTCAGAGAAAATTTCGTCAATAACATTAAAATCCCTGAAAAATAAATTACAATTAAATTTGACAAACTTTCAAATTCATAATCAAGCGTTTCAGTAATTTAAAAAACAAACAAGGATTGATACAGATCCAATCAGTCCATCAATGGGGGAATGATATGGTATGATATCAGGCCCATGGTGGACCTGATATAAGATGATATCATGCACTCCTAGGGCATGATATTAAAGAATATCAGGGCCTGATATGGTAAGATATCAGGTCCTCCTAGGCCCTAGGAGGGCCTGATATCAAAGGATATCAGACCCGAGGTCGTATTCAAGCATGAATTTATCGTAAGTTTAAACAAATTCTGAGTTATGTAATGCATAACATCGTTAGAGTCCTTCTCCAAACAAAAAATTAGTAGAAAGAGTTGATCATGTATAAAACTAGGTCTGATACCATATCAGAGCAAAACAGAGTCTAGCTAAAGTAAACCCTATAAGAACCCTTATATTATTTCTTTTCACCATATACATAAATTTTAAGTAGCCAATCATACGTACATTACTAAATCTTTTTCTTCCTTCTATCAAACAAACTGTTGCTTAAAGTTTCTCCTTCAACACCTATCTTCCTCAACAATTCTTTTAAGTCGATTCTTTGAAGTTACCACCAGAACAAATCGACTCTCTAGGGCAAGGTAGATATATATATGCACATTCATGATGAGTCGAGTTGTGTAAGGTAGAAATATATATGTAGGGTGAAAAAAAATTGACTCTCTGGGGCATCCGAACCATAATATCTTATTTTAAATTGAAAACTCTGAAAAGTAGTTTGGATGCCTCGGAAAGCTAATTGAGAAAAGGAATTGTTGACGGGAGGGGTATAAGAGGAAGAATATATTTTTTGATCCGTCCTTTGGTAAAAATAAAATTTTAGGATGTTTTTTAATAATTATGAATTTTCACCGGTGTCGTTTGATAAGAGCTATGATAGAGAGCGTGAAATTATAGCGTGAAACTCAACGTGAATGACGTGACATTTTTCGTGTACACGCCCGATTGCCGCTTAGACACCGACGGTGGCCTCCGGCCGTTGCCCTAAACAAAACTATAACCTAGGGGGTATGGTGAACCCGTCAAGGATCGCTGTAATTGATATGATATGTCATTCATATTGAATTTCACATTGAAAATTTACGTTGTCAATCATTTTTATTTGATAAAACGTCGAAAAATAAATTTTCGATGAGCATTTCTGGATTTATATCAGGTACGTCTGGCACTGCTGCGTAGTATCTTGTCCGTTCACTCGCGTGGGTCCCGACCGTCACCTGCTCGTGACGAGGTAACGTCCCACCGCAGAGGAAAAGCTCTCTCCGTCTCTCAAATGCGCCGGGCATCAATTCGACGTCAACGGTGGCGGAGGATACCACGTGTAACGCAGCGTCGTCGGAGGTCCCGGAGGGTTCTCGCCGAGCGATCCGAGCCGTCCGCGTGGCCGTTAGGAGTCGAGTGACGTTGGCTTGAGCGCGTGTCGTGGGTCGGTGACGACACGGACTACGGTCGCCATTAGGGTGACGTCACCGCCATGTGAAAGAAGCACCTCTCGAGCTGTGGTTGTCTTTATAAGTGCCTGCCTTCTCTTTCTTTGTATCGATCGGATTCATTGGTTGCAGTTCTCTAGGCGTAAAGCGGAGCTGACCGGGCGAGTGATCGATCGGATGGCGGCGGCGGCGGCGGCGGCGGCTGCGGGAGGAGGCAAGCGGCGCGGGGTGACGGCGCTGTCGATCGACGGGGCGGAGGAGTCGGCGGAGGCGCGGGTGGGGCGGCTGATCCGCGAGAACCCCGTCGTGATCTTCAGCCGGCAAGGATGCTGCATGAGCCACGTGATGAAGCTGCTGCTGGCTGCGGTGGGGACCCACCCGACGTCAATCGAGCTGGAGGAGGCGGAGGAGGAGGCGGCGGCTGCCGTCGCGGCGGGGAGCTCAGGCCTTCCGGCCCTCTTCGTCAGCGGCGTCGCCGTGGGCGGCCTCGAGGGCCTCATGGGCCTCCATCTCCGAGACCACCTCGTGCCGATGCTGTGGGAGGCCGGCGCTCTGCGGTAGATGTCGACTCGTGTACTGCCTTTCCTGCGACCTGAATTAATGCATGCAGAGTTAATTTGCCACCGCCGCCGCCGCCTCCTCCTCCTCCTCCTCACTTTCTCGGTCTCTGTTTCTTGTAACTTCTTACAAGAATTTAGGCTTAATTTGAGTGAGGAATTCTACATGCTTCCACTCACGGATCATGAGAGAAACTCTATTGTACGTAGATAGGGACCATGTCAAGAAAAAGACAGAACCTCCCCTGGCTTTCAGAGTACGATCAACAATATAAAAAAAATATTGTACCTGTAGCAGACGGTAGCAAACGAATTTGGGATAATTGATTCGGCTCCATAAAATTTTTCATTAGTTACTAAGATAAATTAAAAAATATTCACGATGATCTAAAAATTTAACGTTTTAAGATTCACATCTTATTTTAAGAAAAAATTCACATATCAATATAAATCTGTGTTGTACGTATTAATCCTTTGCAGCTCAATTGGCTTGGCTTCCTTCGCGGTCTATCTGTCTTTCACTGGCTGTCTGAGCATTTGGGTGAAAAGATAAATAATAATGCGAGAACGTCATGTCATACCGTTGAGTTTGGAAGAAGTGGAGGTGGGGAGAGGGGGGCTTAATTTTCGGGAATTAATAATTGATGAAGTTGGTGCAATTACGGACTTGTTTATAGAAGATATAATGATGGCATGGGTTGGGACGACGGGCGTTTGATTCGATGAGTTCGTGAGTTGTGATCAAGTAATATTTAGTTATTTATTTAAAATAAATAAATAACTGAAGCGCGTATTAAATACATGACGTTCGGAGTTTGGCCTTCCGTACGCAAACGAAGCTACAATATCTCTGACGGTAGAGTCATGATACCCTTGTTTTCTCTGTGCTTTGCGTTTTAACTATTCAATTCTCTGTTCATGGATGAGATAGCTAATTAACGTTTGTGTTGTTAAAACTTGCGATACACACATTGCACCTTGATTACTCCATGTGACCTTGTTTCCTGCGTGCATGAGAATCAGAGTAGTACGGTATGTTTCATGGGCATGAATAATAAAAAATCATCATTTTATTATGATAAATAATTATAATTTAATTTGTAAATAATAAATACATAAACAAATTAAAAATAATATATTACATCATTAAAAATAATTTAATAACTATTTAAAATAATACATAAACACTACTCGTCTAACTATTTTAGACAAAAATATTTATCAATTTACATAATCTAATTGTCGAATTATTTTTTCTCAATTGACAATATTGCTAGCTCATTTAATCTATCCTATGACATTTTTTATCGAAGATAATTCTTGATTAATTTTAACTTTGAGAATTTTTTTTACCATACAACTATTATTGGTATAGCTAACAAAATCTTATAGGCAATATAACTATTTGGGAATAAACCATTAAGTTTTGACGAACATTGAAGCATATCAATTGTTCTTTTTTTCATTAATTTGTTAAATAGAATCTCACGACCATCAACTCCGAACACAACTCATCACTATTAATGTCCGAAGGTCCATCGTGACACAAATTATTTAAGTTCCATACAAAACTTCATCAAACTAGTTAAAGGTTCACTGTTTATCTTCTCAAACTTCAATAAAAACCCAAAAATCTCTTGATATTGTTTAAATTGTTCATATCGAACTTGAAGAGAAGATCGAGCTTGATCAATTATAACTAGAAAATATTCAACTCTAAAAAATTCTTCACTTGATTGTGTCATATCATTATCACTTTCATTAAATTGTTTCTTTCATCAAGCAAGTATTTTCATAATAGAGATTATTCTTGTTAACACTTGTCTCTAATATTGTCTTTCTTGGTTGAGCTGAAGTTTATAATCAATTGTTTGATTTTTTTTCAACTTGTTTTTTATTCAATCCAAGCAATCATGCAATCCATATGGTCTCTATTTGCTTCATGGTGTTTAAGACTTCTATGCATATTACGCCAGTCTTTATATCCATCATTACTCAAATTCCCCATTCTACTCATCATTTGTTCAGTCTTGAACAATTTGCAACAGAAGCAAAATATTCTATCTAATGAAATAGAATATACAAGCCATCTTCTATCTAATGTTTGTCCATTTACCATTATCCATGTATAATGTGATGAATCAAAATGTCTGTTGTTACTATCATTAGGAAACAAAAAAACATCCAATTTTTTGACCCATCTCTCACTTTTTGATAGATGTTATTCTAATTTTCAAGATCCTCCAAATTCAGAGCCGAATTTAATTTTTCATGTAGAGAGTTTTTTTCTGAGTTCTCATTCGACTCAACCAAATTATTAGCCTCAACTAATTCTTCACTTCATAGTGACTTTGTTCTTCAATTACTAAATTATCCCTTAATTCCTTTCTTTATATTATGCTATTTCTAATAAAATATTTGTTTATATGACAGGCTTGACTTTGAGTTAATGTCTCCTCCCTTTGTTTCATTTTTCTCTTTTGAGTTTCAAATAAATATTTATGAGGTATTTTAAATGTTCTTTTATTATAGCTATAAGTTAGTAAAAGTGAATATATAACTCAATAATTCATAATGAAATAAATTCAAATTCTAACTTTCATCTTCAATCCTAATTTTTGAAAATTAGGGTTTGTATCCAAATTTAAGGGGTTTCGAATTTATACCTCAAATTCTTGAAATTCCAACTTCTACATAAAATGCTAGCAGAATGCAAACACCAAAATATTAGCTGAACCACTGCAAACACGAAATCGATTGAAGTGAAATTGTGAACAACTCAATATTTAGAATACAAAAAAAAATTACAAGAGCACTCAGATGATGAAAATGTAAAGTTACGGTCGAAAGAATGGACATGGGAGAACAGAAGAGGAGATTTCAATCGGTGGTTCGAGAATCAACTTGTCGGGAGAAATCAAATGCTTTTAGAGTATCCTCCAAATCCTAAACCACACCGATCTCTGACAATCAAAGACGATGAGTCAAGGAGGCTCAAGGAAGTGAAAAAGAAATGATTAAGATCACATGATCACTTTATTTAACCATATAATATTTAACTGACTTCCAAAATTATTCTAATGTCCTATTTAAAAAATTAATAATAATTTTTAAATAATAATAAATTTAATGAACTATTCTTAAGTCTGTGTTAGTTTTGGGCCATCTCTTTCATTATGATGTTAGTCTTAACCCTAGAGTTAATTATGAGATAATCGACTAGAAACTTTTTGTATCATATTTTATTAATAAAGGTAAAATTTTGGTTATTATATTTATTTTATGTTTGTGCCAAATGAATAAGTATAATAATGCCCTTGGGTAGTAGGTTATAATCTATGTCATATTAATTGATTGAATTGATAGTGAGATGATGTAGAAACACTACTCTTAACTATTCCTAGTCAAATATTAATATTCAAGGACAATATTAATGCGTTGAGACTAGTATGTAGGTTAATTAATGACTTGATCTCACAAGTCATGGATATAGGATATTAAGTTGACACATAAGTACATATTAGAGAATATATAATGAATTGACCCGCTATGAGAAAGTTTCATAGATCGTTATATGAGCATCATAAACTTTTTCATAATGACTATTGGTATAAATAGTCCTTAGACCTGAAGTAACTATAGTTCCCTATATAAGGAGTTGCATACTTTGGTATCTTCAAACGTCACCTGTAATAGGATGGACTATAAAATCGATCATTAGATATGTAACAAATTATATAGAGGGATGTGAGTAATGTAGATGGGATATATCCCTTCCATATGACAGGAGTGATATCTGTGGTCCCATTGATTGAATAAGACTACTAAAATGCACGACCATACTCAAATGAGTCAATATGAGATATTGAGCCTATTTGGTTGAGTGAGTCTACTTGAGAATCAAGAAACACAAGGATTGATAAGGGGATGACATAGTCTATGCCTCATTGATCAATCTAGATATCAAAGATAGAAGGACAAAGTCATACAAGATAATAGACACGGAAAATTAAGTCAGATCTCGACTTTCTCGTCACTTGGGTAGCAATGATACATTGTTAAATACCGCTCATTGCTTATTTATCTAAAGTGATTTAGATATATTATCAACATTACGAGAGCCTATTGGGTCACACATAAAGAACACGTTATTTCGGAGATACATTGATTTTAATTTGACTAAAATATGATCTGAAATTGGATTAATTGAGTTAGACTTAAATGAATCTGATTGTGGGTTGAGTTTGTCACGTCCCCGAAGGAGTCGCTGGTCGATATAAATTGGACAGTATTGTTGAGGGAATCTGTGATCCGAGTGATCATGAGTTTTGATGTTTGGGCAAAGAATTTAAGTTAGGTTTACCCTTGTGTATTTGATATGTGTATGTTAAGTGTGCAGGATGCGCAGGTTACACATATGGACTTGACTGGACGGCCTCGGTACGGTGAAGGGTGGCATGGAGACAAGCTAGAGGCTTGTGTGCACTCGAGGGACCTTGGAGAGCAGGGACGATGAGCTGAGGGGCGCGGACTTTAAGGCATGCATGAAGGATGGCATGGAGGCAAGCTGGAGGCTTGCGTGCATCCGAGGGAGGGGCCGAAGATGAAGAGGGCGCGAAGGCAATAGTCGAGGCTGCTGATGAGGAGTCAGTCGAGTCGTGAGGGTACGAGTGTGTGTGATTGTACTCGAAAAATCCTAGGGGTCGAGTGCTGAGAGAAATGTACTCGGGAAGGAAACCCTAGGTGTGTGAGTGGGGCAATCGACTGCCATTGGGGCAGTCGACTGATGAAACTCACAGAAAGGTTCTGGCGGGGTGACCAGTCGGCTGCCCTGGGAGCAGTCGACTGGTAGCGGCTGGTGAGTTGGCTGAAATTCGAACGTTGGGAGTTGCAACGGTCGAATTTCAGTGGCACCAGTCGACTGCCTTGGGAGCAGTCAACTGGTGGCGAGGGTTTCAGCCCGAGTTCTATTTAAGGAGGACATCGTGGTGGCTGAGACACTTGATGAAACAAGCTTGGTTAAGGCTTGTTAGTAGTCTCCTTGTGCTCAGAGTGTGCTTGGTGCTGTGGCGAGGTTTCTCCACCCACAAGGAGCGATGAGGGCTAGCCGGAGGTTATCCGGGGAGTGATCCACCGACGAATTCTTGGATTAGTCACCCGTCCGGGGTGGATACCAAGTAAATCTGGTTTGTTAGCATTGTTTTTTGTTGTTAGTTTTATTTTGTTTGTATTTTCACTGCGCAACTAACAACGTATGTGAAAAGAATCGAAGAAACACTATTCACCCCCCTCTAGCGTACGAAATCGATCCAACAATTGGTATCAGAGCGAAGGACCGCTCTTGATTGGACTAACCGCCAAGGGAGCAAAGAACGCTAGAGGAAGAAAAATGATGGAAGACAAATTTGGAGAAGACATCTACACTCCACCACCCTACGACTATGAGGATTTCGGATATTGGAAGGCAAGGATCGAGACATGGTTTGGAATGGAGTGGGACCTTCGGATCGCGCTTGAAGAGCCCTTCGAGATTCCAAAGGATAAGCACGGGAAGAGGCTTAGACCTAGATACTGGAATCAAGAACAACAAAACCAATCCAAGGCCAACGAGAAGGTAATTAGTATTTTGATAAATATTTTGCCTAACAATATTTTGAATGGTGTAGGGACATACAAAAATGCACATGAATTGTGGATCAAATTAAAAGCGCTTCATGAAAACCCTACACGAGTAGAAGAAGAAGAAGAGCCCAAGGAAATGGGCTTAATGGTCCAAGAAGTGGAGAAGGACCAATCGGATGTGGAGAGGAGCTCGACATCTGAAGAGGAGAAAATGGAAGAAGAATCATCAACTTCCTCAAGAGAAGAAGAGGAAGTATTGATCTCAAGAATTGAGGAGGAGGAGAGACCCTCATCTATACCGGAACAAGAGGAAGCATCCTCTTCATCTAAGGTTGAAGAAGAAGTCAACCTAGCCTCTACCTCCACCAAAGCCAAGAGAAAGGAGCATATTATATGCTTTGGTTGCAACGAAAAGGGAGATAAGTGTTCAAATTGTAAGAAGGAGGTACTTGTTGGATCGAGTAAACACGATAGAGGGGGGGGGTGAATATCGTGAAAACGTTTCGGATAAGATTGAGAGAAATTACGCAGCGGAAATGAAAACAAACACACAAGAAGAACACAAGTACTTTTACTTGGTTCGAAGTCGCGGTTGGCTCCTACTCCAAGGCCCACGGTCCTTGACCGTTTACTGCGGGCAATTCTATAATGGCGCAAAGATTTACAAAGATTGTTACAATAGTAGTGCAATAAAAAAATTATACTCTTCGTTACAACGCCCGGTGTGGATTGTACTTCGGAGCAGAGGGTCGTCGTCGACGCTAGAATCTCGAGATCGGAGGTTTTCGGAGCAGAGCGCTTGAACGAAGAGCGTAGAGGCGTTGGAAAATTGATGTTCTGAAGCCTTGGGGTCGAGCCCCTTTTATAGTGCTCCTGGGGGCGCCCTGGACGCTGGGGGCGCCTGACACGTGCCTTTAGATCCGAGAAATCTCATCCGCAGCTCGGTCAGCGCTTATCCCTCCAAAATCGGCCTCGGAGCTGACGGGGGCGCCCGGGACACTAGGGGCGCCCCGGTTGACTTGGTCTGTTGGCTTCGTGGCTGAGTTTGCTTTGATCACAATTTTGGCTTGGACCCAGGGCACCTGAGACATCCAGGGCGCCTGGGACCTTCAGGGCGCCCGGGACCATCAGGGCGCTTAGCCCAGTAAGCTTTCGAAGTGATTCTTGCTTAACTGCTTGTTTGGCTTTGACCTTGGGCGCCCGGGACCTCCCGGGCGCCTAGCCCAGGTTCCTGCCCCTCTCCTTTGGGGCGTTCAGAGCTGCAGAAACACACTCCTTCGGTCCCTGCATTCAAGGTTAGTACCAACACAAACAAGGCAAGAATATACGTTAGTTTTTACAGCCGTAGCTGTCCTGGTTCTGACTTCGGGTCTCCCAAATGGAACCCTAGGTCGAACCGACACCTACTGTTCCCTCGACGGGGAACGCATGCTCACCTACTCCTCTCAAGAGAGTTTACCTTTTGCCAACCGGCTCCTCCGGTTGGACTTTTGCCTGATGCACCTGACCAGGTCTTCGTGCCCACCTTCCGAGCAGGTCTTCGGTGCCCAGCTCCTTGCCAGGGCTTCGTGCCTAGTCCTTGACCAGGACCTCGTGCCCACCTTCCATGCAGGTCTTTGGTGCCCAACTTCTTGCCAGGGCTTCGTGCCCAGTCCTCGACTAGGACTTCGTGCCTAGTGTACCTAGGGCTTCTTTCCTGCACACTTAGTAAACGTATTAGATACAAATAACATCTTAACTTCTAAACCCTTTGCCATTATCAAAACCCAGGTTTGACTTAGGTGCTGCTGCACCAACAATCTCCCCCTTTTTGATTTATGGCAACCCGGTTCAAAAAGTTAAGTTAATCATCCAGATAAGTACGTATCAAAGTTAATTTCCTCCCATGGAAGAAATCTCCCCATGAGTTTTTCAAGAGTTCGTGGGGCTTGAAAAGATTTCTAAGCCTAAACGTGAAAAAAAAACCCTTTTCTGTTTTGTAAATACTTAGAAAAATTTTAAGTTAGAAACCATTTTTCAAAATATTTTGAGTTGGACAATTGAAAATTTACACTTAGAAAATTTTCAAGTAAATACTTAGTTTTTGCACTTTAGAAAATTTTCAAGGAAATTTTGAAATTAATACTTAGAAACTTTTCTAAAAAATTTCTACCATATTTTGAGTTGTGAAAAAAAATTTTCCAACCTCTTTAGCACTTTAGAATGTTTTCAAGGAAATTTTAATATTTATACTTAGAAACTTTTCTAAGAAAGTCAAGTGCTTTGAAATAAATTTTGAAAATACTTTAAGTCAAGTGCCTTGAAATAAATTTTGAAAGTAATTTAAGTCAAGTGCTTTGAAATAAATTTTGAAAATAATTTAAGTCAAGTGAATTGAAATAAATTTTGAAAGTAATTTAAGTCAAGTGCTTTGAAATAAATTTAAGTCAAGTGAAAGGCAATTAACTTAAGGAATTTTACTTTTTGAAAAAGGAGATAATGTTTTGAATTTGAAAAATTTTTAAAACCTCTCTTCTCTCCTTTCCAATCTCTCCCCCTTTGCCATATATCAAAAAACAATATAGCAAAACAATATAGCAAAAGAAGTACGGTGCTGTACTGAACCAATTCAAGGTATAAACTGGACCAAATCAATTTGAATTGTCTCTTTCGGGTCCTGTCTAACCCACTTAGCTACTTACTAACTGTTATAAACAGTAGCTTTCGCTAGAGTTAGTCAAGTTAAGTGTTCTGTTCAAGTTAGATTTTCTAAGCTTGACACTTAACCTGATTACTGTTGATTGGTATTTAGTGCCCCAATTACTGCAGATGCACAGACTTAAGCATCTTGAATCAAGGCAAAGACCTAAGCATCTCAACCCATTCTAGGTGATCAATCAAAAGTACCCTAAGGTGCTTGTGAGATGCTGGCTTCTAGATCTATAGGTGCATGCAGTTCTAGGGTTAGAGCCTAGGCTAAGTCCATTTTGCAAAAAACCCTAGTTTTGAAAGGGGTAATTTTTCAAAAGAAAAACTAAGTCAAAAAAAATCATTTTAAAAATGCATAAAGAAAATGATTCTTCAAAATTAAGTAGGAACTGATTTTAAAATCAAGTAATAAAGGAGTTAAAAAAACAGAAGTAGAGCAAACCTATTCTACCAAGCATAACCACTGATAAAGATCAGATAATAAAAAAAACAACTAGTCAACTAGATAAGTCAACTGGTCAAAGCGAGGACCAGCATAGTCACACCACAGTCAAATATAAGTCAACCCTACTGAGTAGGGTAGTCAACCAGTCAATAGTACAATATCAATCTGAACTAATAGGAAGGACCAGGATGATCAGATGAGTTGGGCTGCCAGGATCGAAATAACGACATCATTTCATTATACCGTGCGTCACTAGTCTCTCGATCGGCTTTGCGGGCATCCATATACTCTGCGTGATTGACTTCTACTTCCTCCCTGAGACTGTGTACCTCTGTCTGAAGTAGAGCTAGCCTCTCGTCAGTCGTCGGAGGTGGGGGCTCGTCCATCTGCTCTCGAATCTCGGCCGCCAGATCTGCGACATCGACCTCTATCTCCTCATCATAGTCGATCTGGGGTCCGGCTCGCTGACGTCTCCATGATAAAACCCCGGTACCCGAAACCTCTGTGCCGCTAGGGAAAAGTTTCTAAAACCTATTTCATCAAATTCGGTCATTGTGGTCATCTTTCCATCAGTTATATTACGACCATGATGATAAAGAATGGAGGTGATGATGTGGCAGTAAGGGGTGCGTACCTGCCCCTGAGTAGTGACACTGGACGCATATAGAATCGTGTGGAACATGTGGAGTCCAATGTCGATATCTAGGTGATGGATCAATGCGTACAGTAAGAAGGTGTGGAATAGTCACATGGTCGCGACGTCCCTAGTGGACAAAGGTAGAATGCAACGGACTAGGACTCTATAAAGAGCGTAGTCCTGGACCTGAAGATCTATAGACTGAAATCACCTAGCCAAAGGGTTTCGAGCATCTCTATAAAAATAGGAGTATAGGGTGTCCAAGTCAATGTGAGAGTAGGGAGCATCAAAGGGAGGATCTCTAGGAGGATAACAGCAAAAAGTGGACTGAGAAAGTCGTAGTCCAAGAAATTTGTTGAGCAACGAGGGTGTTATTGTCAAGGGCATCCCTTGAACTGTGGTGACAAACATAAGGTCATTTTGTCTGACTATATTGTTGTAGAATTCTGCACATAGGGTTGTGTTAATGGGATGAGTGCAGAAGACAAGGTTATCAAGTTGATAGAAGTTTATGACATTCATAGCTAACGGACAGGATTGAGTAAAAAACTGTCTATTTAGGAAACTCGTTTTGATGGGTTTATACGTTGTCCTAGCAAATTTATTGCAAAGTTCTAAGGTCGGGAACCTAGGGTCGGGGCTAGGTTCGGTCCCGGGGTTTGGTTGATTTGCACAACGTTTTCTAAAATAATAATAAACATGTGTTTAAGAGAAAAGATGGTAAGGAAATTAATTCTAAGTGCAAAAGAAATGATATCGAGTCGCCATCCGGGGAGGCATGGTTGAGGTGGAGTGGTCGAGGGCACGAGAGGGTCGTTCGGTCGCCTTGGAAGGAGAAGAGTTAGAGAGGAGAAGTGTTTTGGGTGTGGCAAAAGAAGGGTGTTTCGGGTGGTTTATATAGAGGTGGTAGGTCGGGCGCCCGGGTCAGAGGGTAGCTACCTTTGGCAGTTTTTCTGCCCTAACCTGGTGTTGGATGGGGGCGCCCGTGATGGCCTGGGCACCCGAAGTCAGGTCAAAAACTGCCATATGCAGCTTTTTAGGTTTTGACCTATGCTTGGGGGCGCCCGTGAGGACCCGGGCGCCTAGCTTAGCTAGGTGTTGATAGCTTTTCTGCCTTGATCGAAGAGAAAAGGAATGGGGGGTGCGCGAGGGTTCAGGGGCGCCCGGGCTGTGTAAGAGTTGACAACTTTTGATGTATTGTTGACCAGTTTTGACCATTTGACCATGGTTTGACTATTACTGTTGACCAGATTTGAGTATTTTGACCATGGTTTGACTATTACTATTGACCAGATTTGAGTATTTTGACCAGTATTAATTGGATTAATCAAGCAATAATCAGGTCAACTCAGTTCTAAATTACAGGCTTTAATGTTCGTACTAAACAAAAGTACAGGGATCAGATGAATTTTAGTTAAGTTAAATTTAACCATCTCACCCGTTCTAGAGTTATCAATCACGTTTGCCTTATGGGTTTTTGTGAGACAGGTTTTGAATAGAAGTAAGAAGTTATTTTGAAAAATCATAATTAATTTTGAAAAAGTTAAATTAATTTTGGAAACAATTGGTTTTGAATTTATTTTGAAAAAGAGTGTTTGAATCTACGATTAACTGAAAATTTATGTTAGATTCGAATTTGACAATGAGTAAATTGAATTTGAATTTCAAAAATTGGCTTCCAGGTCTTGGCGAGGCACTAGGCCTTCTTTGGCCGTAGCCTTATTGGATCATCATCCCTTTCCTTGACAAAGCCTTTTAATTAAATTTCATTTTCAAAATTACTTTTTGAAAAATTCTGGTCTAACTAGATTGGTCTTGGATCGGTAGCTTCGGCTAGTTCCACCAGTCTAAAGAGACCAAGTAGTGTATACTTGACCTTATTAGAAAAGGCTTCCCTAATGTACTATCATCTCACCGCCACCCAATACTATGTTGTTCAAATTTCAGTTAATTGGTTTAGTCCTTAGTCTAACTAGTTCTAAGTCTAAACATGGTAAATTGTAGAAAATAAATAGACAAGCAATCAGGCAATTTAAAACAAGAAAAGAAATTTATTTAACTATAAAGATTGTTTTTAAGTTGGCTCCCCTGGACTAAAGCTACGATAATGGTTCGGCAAGATGTGAATCTTGTCCTTGGGGATCCAATACTGATTTGATCCAGTTTGGTTGTTCAGGCAAAGTTTGGGTACCCATGCCTGAACTTTAGGTCAAGACTGATTCAGTACAGCATAGTATGACCTTTGTCTCGCCTTGGTTCGATAGCCTAGCCCGGATCGATTTAGAACTGACTTCTGTTTTCCAAGGATCAAGTCAAGACCCTTGGAACCAGAAGTGAATCGTTCTAATGCTACTCTAAGGTCCTTGACTTGAGTTTTTAAGGAGAAGTTCTCTTTCTCAAGTTTTTCAAATTGAGTAGAGGTTCCTTCTTGAACCTTCTTAGCTAAGGATCTAGAGCCAACTCCCTCTTTCAGGAGTTTTACTTCCTGTCGGAGGGACACGACTCGGATTTTGGCTTTCGCCAAGTCGCGAGATAGATAGGCAATTAATTCAGATAATTGAATTCTAGAAAGTCCACTTACAGTGATTTTGCCGTCCTCTGAAAATGTGAGCTTTCCGTCGTCCGGCTCCGATTCTGATTCGGTCTCGATTTCTTCTGAAGCAGTTAGGGCGAGCAGGTTCGACTGTGGGGTCTCTTCTTCTTCTTCGAAGGAAGATTCGTCCCACGTTGTCTGAAGGGCCTTCTTCCTTCTTGTTTTCTTGGCTTCTTTCAGATTAGGACATTCCGATTTGAAATGTCCCTTCTTGTTGCATTCGAAGCAGATCACACTTGATTTGTTCTTGGATGGTTCAGCCGAATCCTCCTTCTTTCGGCTGGCTTTTCTTCTGTTGGATTGATTCTTCAATTCCTTGTAATAGTTCTGGGCAAGCCGGACCAGCTTGGGTCGATCCCCTTCGCTGTCTTCTGAGTCTGAGTCTGAGTCTAAGTCTGAGTCAGACTCGAGTGCAGATTGAGGCTCCTTCTTGACCATTTTTCCTGTCTTGCCTGCAACAAAAGCAATGCCTTTCTCGGCTAGGGTGCAGTTAGTCTGCTCATGTAATTCAAGTTCGGAAAACAACTCATCTAATTTGATTTTAGAAAGATCCCTTGAAACTTTGTACGCATCTACCATAGATGCCCATAAAGTATTTCTCGATAAAGCATTAAGAGTATACCTGATCAGGTCACGGTTCTCTACCTTGTGACCGATTGTGTGTAGACCATTCATCAGCTCCTGAATTCTGGCGTGGAGCTGAGCTGCAGATTCACTGTCGTTCATCTTGATTGTGTACAACTTGTTTAGTAGTAGGTCCCTCTTGCTGATTCGGGTGTCGGAGGTTCCTTCGTGCAACTCAATTAACTTACCCCAGAGTTCCTTTGCACTGTTGAATGGTCCCACCCGGTTCAGCTCTTCTTTCGTTAGGCCGCATTGGAGTGTTTGAGTCGCTTTAGCATCGACCTCGATCTTTCTTTTCAGTGCAGTATCCCATTCGGTGTAAGATTGTGGCACTCCTTCAGCGTTTCTTGGGATTTACAGTCCAGATTGGATAATTATCCACATGTCTACCTGAGTTTTCAGGTGGACTTCCATCCGACTCTTCCAGTAGGAGAAATCCTCCCCACTGAAGAGTGATGGTCTGGCTGTACTGAACCCTTCTTGCATGACCATTTAGATGTTCTGAAATAAAATTAAAACAACTGTCCCAAGACTTGGTCTTGGATTAGCAGTGTGGGAAGAAGATATATAAAAAAATTCTCGAGTGGTGTTGCACCAACCTCGATTAACGATTAAAATTCGATCGAAATTGTTTTAGAAAATTTCGAAGAAAAATCCAAAAAACTTCCCAAATTGGTGGTTGTACCAAATTTGAGCTTCCCCGCTCTGATACCACTTGTTGGATTGAGTAAACACGATAGCAGGGGGGGTAAATATTGTGAAAACGTTTCGGATATGATTGAGAGAAATTACGCAACGGAAATGAAACAAACACACAAGAAGAACACAAGTACTTTTACTTGGTTCGTAGTCGCGGTCGGCTCCTACTCCAAGGCCCACTGTCCTTGACCATTTACTACGGGCAATTCTATAATGGCGCAAAGATTTAAAAGATTGTTACAATAGTAGTGCAATAAAGAAAATTATACTCTTCGTTACCAACGCCCGGTGTGGATCGTACTTCGGAGCAGAGGGTCGTCGTCGGCGCTAGAATCTCGAGATCGGAGGTTTCCGGAGCAGAGTGCTTGAACAAAGAGCGTAGAGGCGTTGGAAAATTGATGTTATGAAGCCTTGGGGTCGAGCCCCTTTTATAGTGCTCCTGGGGGCGCCTGACACGTGCCTTCGGATCCGAGAAATCTCATCCGCAGCTCGGTCAATGCTTATCCCTCCAGAATCGGCCTCGGAGCTGACGGGGGCGCCCGGGACACTGGGGGCGCCCCGGTTGACTTAGTTTGCTGGCTTCGTGGCAGAGTTTTCTTCGATCATAGTTTGGCTTGGACCCAGGGCGCCCGAGACATCCAGGGCGCCCGGGACCTTCAGGGTGCCCGGGACCTTCAGGGCGCCTTGCCTAGTAAGCTTTCGAAGCAATTCTTGCTTAACTGCTCGTTTGGCTTTGACCTTGGGTGCCCGGGACCTCCCGGGCGCCTAGCCCAGGTTCCTTCCCTCTCCTTTGGGGCGTTCTGAGCTGCAGAAATACACTCCTTCGGTCCCTGCATTCAAGGTTAGTACCAACACAAACAAGGCAAGAATATACGTTAGTTTTTACAGCCGTAGCTGTCTTAGTTCTGACTTCGGGTCTCCCAAATGGAACCCTAGGTCGAACCGACGCCTACTGTTCCCTCAACGAGGAACGCATCCTCACCTACTCCTCTCAGGAGAGTTTACCCTTTTCCAACCGGCTCCTCCGGTTGGACTTTTGCCCGATGCACCTGACCAGGTCTTCGTGCCCACCTTCTGAGCAGGTCTTCGGTGCCCAGCTCCTTGCCAGAGCTTCGTGCCCAGTCCTCGACTAGGTCTTCGTGCCCACCTTCCGAGCAGGTCTTCGGTGCCCAACTTCTTGCTAGGGCTTCGTGCCCAGTCCTCGACCAGGACTTCATGCCTAGTGTACCTAGGGCTTCTTTCCTGCACACTTAGTTAACGTATTAGATACAAATAACATCTTAACTTCTGAACCCTTTGCCATTATCAAAACCCAGGTTTGACTTAGGTGCTGCCTGCACCAACAGTACTCTCTAAACTCGGGTCAATTCAATTTAAATCTAACATGAATTGTAGGAATGGAGAAGCCCAAGAAAAGAAAAAGATGATTAGATGCTTCACATGTGGAGAATTAGGGCACTACCTCACAAAATGCCCAAAGAAAAGTGAAATCAAGAAAATGGAGCATCTAAGAAGATGGGAGAAGGAGGAAAGAAAGAAGAGAAGAAGCTCACAACAAGGAGGGACTACAAGGGTAAGGGAGGTAATTCCTAACCCTAAGTTAAAGTGTAATTCTAATTTGAGCTCCTCCATGCACTTTAAAAATATTGGTAATTATCCCTTCATGCATGCTAGATATATTGAAAAATGCTTAATGGTGCATAATTTTAGATTTAAGTATAATGATAGGAATAGGGTGAACAAGGTAGATCATAACCCTAGGAAAAGCATGCATCATGATAGACCTAAGGCTTTTGTATCTAAGGATCTTGACATTAATCCCAAGAAGGGAAGGAATATGCCTAGAAATGAGGGTAGGTCTAGGAATGTCCAAAGTGGACATATGAACACTAAGGTTAGAAATTTAGAAAGGGAAAATCAAGCCTTGAGGGCAAGGCTTGATACATTAGAAAAAACCTTAGAAAGATTCACGGTTGGATCTAAGGGCTTAAAATCCAACTATGATAGATCGGGCTTGGGTTACCGGTATAGAGTCTCCAAGGTCAACAAAAAGAAATATACTGGGAAGGCATATGATCATGACAAGAAGGAGAAGTCCAAGGATGGCAAGGGGGTGTCATCCAAAGGGAAAGAAAGTGACTTAACTAAAGATAAGGTATCTAAGGTTAAGAGGGTTCATTTTGTAGGCCAAGAATCACCGGTGGCACACAATTGTGGTCTAGTGTGGGTTGAGTCACCTAGGAAGGTGGCTAAGGCCAAGAGCTCAAGGGAGAGCTCTAGGAGCCTTTGGGGTCCATGGTAAATGGATCTCAATAGATGGTTTCTCTAGGACGGCCTAGGTAGACTAGGAAATGTGTCAAAGGGATTGGAAGACTTGGGTAAGTCTTAATCCTAGGGAATTGACACACTAAGAGGAAAATTATGGAGAAAAGATGAAAAATGGGATTATAATTGAGAAAAATTAGTTTTAAAGTGTAAATGCCATATAACTTGGTGTCAGGAATGTAATGTGATTTAATATGAGAAGAGGCATCAAGAAGAAGTCAAAATTAGAACTTTTGGGATAGACTAAAATGATACAATTTAGAGAAATTAGAGTTTCATGCCAATCTTGGGATTTGGAGTACATTTATTTGGAAACATATTTTTCCCTAGTAGATATAGGCTTCACAAATCTCCTCACAAAATTTTAGATTTTTTGGAGAGTTGTGAAATTAACTAGGCATTACTGAAATTCGACTGAAAAACTTGAAATTCAGGTATCAGTCGACTGCCCTGGGGGGCAGTCGACTGATCTCAGCCCAGAAACTCTCTGTAAGTTTTCGCAGTCGACTGCCCCATGGGCAGTCGACTGATCCAGTAGGGTTAGAGAGAAAAGGTATATTGGATGATAAGATGTGGTCTTAAAATTAAAATCCTTGATTATACTTGTTGAATTAAGGTTTGCCTCATGGTTTAATGGTGATTATATGAAATGAGGCCACATGGAATTCAAGAAAGATTGATAAGTGAATATTTATCTAGGATTAAGCGATAAGAAGGAGAGTTTTATCATATTAAGAATACCTATGGAAAAGGAAAGAATTGAGGACAATTCCATGTGTCGAATTATGATGGTTAGCTTTGACAAACACATGGAATTAGAAATACATTTGAAAATTGATACAAAATACCAATCTTTTAAGGAAATTAGAATTGAGTATTAAATGTCAAGCACATTTGTGGTTTTCATGGAATCATATTTTTTTAGGATGGGATACATCCTAGCAAATGTACTTGCAAATCTTTAGAGTTTTCCGGGTTTTGTTGAGTTCTTTTTGACACTAAGAGAAAGGTTGCTTGGGGGCAATTCTTTGATAAGTGTCCAAGGGGAAAGAACATGGAAGTTGAGTTGGGTAGAACTTGACTTGAGGTTATGGTGTTAAGTTGGGATGAACTTAACCTGGGTAAATTGAAAATTAGGAGAAGACATAGGTTAAGGGGGAGGTTGCCTCCTAGTTGCCTTGATATTCATAGAAAATTTTTGAGTTTTATGTCAAACTTGGGAATGGTGATAGATACATGGTTGGATGTATTTTTCCTAAGTAGGTATAGGTACCACAAAGTTCTCCACGAAATTTGGGAATTTTTAGAGATTTGTGAAATTTCTGGCGCAATTCTGAAATTGGCCAGAAAATTGATAAATCAGAGTATCAGTCGACTGCCCTGGGGGGCAGTTGACCGGTCAGGGCTGGTGTGGGTATCCAGCATCTGACTCATGTTCGAATGATGAAATACAAGTGTATGGGGGTCTAGTACACTGTGTTTAGGATCATTGGGGATTGAAAGAATCAATAATTGGGATATTATTGGGGTCCTTTTGATGTATGGCAAAGGGGGACAAGTGTTAGGTTTAAGTGGGAAACCAAACACACTTTTCTAGAAACCCTAGGTTTAGGAGGAACTAAAAATAAGGGGGAGCATGGTTGCTCCATTCTTGACGTAAGGGGAACCTTGGAGAGGTTCTTAAAAAGCCTTTATAAGTCCAGTGTAGGGGGAGCTTGGGAGAAGCTTTAAAAAGCCCTTGAAAAGTCCTAACATGGAGGGTTAGGTGTGGGGAGCCTTGGGATAGGTTTTAAAAAGCCCGTTTCAGAAAATTCCTAACTTGGAGGGTTAGGTGTAGGATGCCTTGGGATAGGATCCATATATGCATTGCATATGCATTTGTTTAGCATTGTTTTTGCTATTCATTACTATTTGTTTTCCCTATCTTAAATGTATTGCCAAACATCAAAAAAGGGAAGATTGTTGAGGCAATCTGTGATCCGGAGTGATCATGAGTTTTCATGTTTGGGCAAAGGGTTTAAGTTAGGTTTACCCTTGTGTATTTGATATGTGTATGTTGAGTGTGCAAGATGCGCAGGTTACACATATGGACTTGACTGGACGGCCTCGGTACGGTAAAGGGTGGCATGGAGACAAGCTGGAGGCTTGTGTGCACTCGAGGGACCTTAGAGAGCAGGGACGATGTGCTGAGGGGCGCAAACTTCGAGGCACACGTGAAGGATGGCATGGAGGCAAGCTGGAGGCTTACGTGCATCTGAGGGACGGGAGCCGAAGATGAAGAGGGCTCGAAGGTAATAGTCGAGCCTGCTGATGAGGAGTCAGTCGAGTCGTGAGGGTACGGGTGCTGTGTGATTGTACTCAGGAAATCCTAGGGGTCTAATGCTTAGAGAAGTGTACTCGGGAAGGAAAACCCTAGGTGGTTGAGTGGGGCAGTCGACTGCCATTGGGGTAGTCGACTAATGATACTCACAGAAAAGTTATGGCGGGAGGACCAGTCGACTGCCCTGGGAGCAGTCGACTGGTGGCGAGGGTTTCAGCCCAAGTTCTATTTAAGGAGGACTTCGTGGTGGCTGAGACTCTTGATGAAACAAGCTTGGTTAAGACTTGTTAGTAGTCTCCTTGTGCTCAGAGTGTGCTTGGTGCTGTGGCAAGGTTTCTCCACCTACAAGGAGTGACGAGGGCTAGCCGGAGGTTATCCCGGGAGTGATCCACTGACAGATTCTTGGATTAGTCACTTGTCCGAGGTGGATACCAAGTAAATCTGGTTTGTTAGCATTGTTTATTGTTGTTAGTTTTATTTTGTTTGTATTTTCGTTGTACAACTAACAACGTAGGTGAAAAGAATCGAAGAAACGCTATTCACCCTCCCTCTTGTTGATGCAGTCTGACCCTGATTGTTGTTTTGGTATTGACACTGATTTTAGTTTAGGTTAATGAGATGAGTCTGGTTTAAGTCCTGGTCGGGGACTGGGCATGACTTCCGGTGAGTGAGGCCGGGTGAATGAATCCTTGGTGAGTGAAGCCAGGTCCTAGCTTGGGAAGCTAGGTTGAATGAAACCCTGGTGAGTGAAGTCAGGTCCTAGCATGGGAAGCTAGGTTGAATGAAATCCTAGTGAGTGAAGTCAGGTCCTAGCTTGGGAAGCTAGGTTGGATGAAACCCTGGTGAGTGAAGCCAGGTCCTAGCTTGGGTAGCTAGGTTGACTGAAACCATGGTGAGTGAAGCTAGGTCCTAGCTTGGGAAGCTAGGTTGAACAAAGTCCCAGTGAGTGAAGCTGGGCACGGAGTCTTGGTCCGGGGGACTGAGCACGAGTCAGAGAAGGCTAGGAAGCCTGTTTTCTTGACTTATGGTGGAGTTGGCCTTGGCTGGATCGGTCTGGTGACCGATCAGGGAGTTGGCATGAACTCCCTGTCATGGATCGGTCTGGCGACCGATCCAGAGAAGTCTGATCGGTCTGGTGATCGATCAGGGAGAGAACAGAAACATTGTTTGGCTTCTGTTCGACTCCTGATCGGTCTGGTGACCGATCTGGGAGAGAATAGAAGCTTTTGGTTTAGCTTCTGTGTGGCTTCAGATCGTTCTGGTGAACGATCAGAGACCCTTGATCGGTCAATGTAACCGATCAAACTGTCGCAAGGTTTCTCACCTGGACCGATCAGACTGGAGCCTGATTGGTCAGGGAGTGACCTGATCGGTGCCCGGACCGATCAGGTCACATCCTGATCGGTCAAGTGACCGATCAGGGGGCGTGGGATGCGAAGCTGAAGGTTCTGTCCTCATCTGTTGGATCGGTCTGGTGACTGATCCCCAGTACTTGATCGGTCAGGGTGACCGATCATAGATGAGTTCGCGATCCCAGGTTTCTCACTGGGGACCGATCAGGCTGGAGCCTGATCGGTCTGGGCTTACCCTGATCGGTCTGGTGACCGATCAGGGTCCCCTCTGATCGGTCCGGGGACCGATCAGTAGCTGAAAACTTTATTCCAAATACGCTGTCAGACTTCTGATCGCGCTCTGAACACTACTGATTTCGCTATGATTTTCTCTGCTATTACTGATGCATGTTTGATTTCATTTGCTAAATCTCTGATTAAGTGTGCAGGTGACAGGGATGATTTCAAACATTGAAGGAGGGTCAACTGGGTTCTTTCCATGTATCAGGTTTGGTTGTTTCTCCTTCTCAGGTTTCAACGGACGTTGGCGCTGCTGGCAACTAACCTGGGGCTCAACTGGGGCTCGACTGGAGAGGGTTCTGGGAGTCCAGGAGAGCTCAGTGGTAGCTGGGCAGTTGCAGATGGGCAGCTGGTGTGCTGCAGAGGAGCATCTGGTGGCTGTGACCTGACAATCAGTGGGCAGAGGCTTAAGAGCTTGGTAGCGAAGAAGCCTCGGTAGAACTTTGATCTCTTCATCTCTTGTTGCGACAACACTCATCAATTTGATCCTGAAGCTACTCTTGTATACACTCTTGAGCGTTTTGTTGCTTCTGCGACTTGAGCGTTCTGTTGTTGCTGCGACTTGAGCACTTGGAAGGTTTTGATAGCGTTGCAAGGCGATCAACAAGCAGACAAGGGGGAGCTAAGTGAAGGCTCTTGCCGAGGTTGTGCTGGGTTGTGAGTATTGCTTTGTAGACGTTTCTCCTTCGCTTGTGCTCTGTAAGTTTGCTGTTTGTCTCCGTGCTTTCATTTTATATCTCTTTGTTGAGACATTGTGTCGAGAGGTTTCTCCACCGAGAAGGAGGATTTGATATCTGGATTTTCCGGGGCTTAATCTACCGACGATCAAGGGATCGCCCACCTTACGGGCACGCCAGGGAGTAGGGGCAAGTTATCCCCGAACCTTGTATATCCTTGTATTAGAGTTTTGGTTTGTTTTCTGCATCTCTGTTTTTCTGTTTGATTTGCTTCCGTTGCTAACCGTCAAAGTGCAGAGATTCCAAAGAGTTTGAAAAATCTGTGTCTGGCTACATTCACCCCCCCTCTCTAGCCATCCAAGCACCAACAAGTGGTATCAGAGCTTGGGGCTCTGTTCAAGCGGCTTAACATCCGAGAGCTAACAACGATGACTTTGAGAGAAGGATTTAGCACCACCCGACCTCCCTTCTTCGACGGATCCGATTTTCAATATTGAAGGTCTCGCATGGAGTACTACCTCAAGATTGATATTGGAATGTGGTTCTCCGTGAAGGAAGGCTTCACCCCTCTAGGAGATGTGGAGGGAAAAGAGTTGGAGTCCTCGCGGTGGTCGGCTGAGCAAACGCGCAAAGGAGAAGCCGATGCGAAGGCGGTGGTTACCTTGCAATGTGGAATGAACAAGGACCAACTAATCAAAGTTGGTCCCTTTACAAGCGCAAAGGATTTATGGAACAAGCTCATCGAACTCTATGAGGGCACCCGAGACTCGAGAATTGCTAAGAGGGACTTGTTTCTTAATCAACTACAAAATCTCTCCATGAAGGAGAGTGAAACGGTAAGTGAACTTCATAGTAGATTCAAAGAAGTTCTCAACGGTCTCCACTCCATTAACGAAAAGGTCGAGAACCGCGACCTTGTGAGGTACGTTTTAAAAGCTTTTCCAAGGAACGCCTTGTGGTCATCCATGGTGGATGCCTACAAGGTTTCTAAGGATTTGTCAATTGTCAAATTGGATGATTTATTTTGTGAAATGGAGCTCCGTGAAATGGCTAACAAAGGCCCCAAGGAGAAGGGGATTGCACTTGTAGCAGGGGAAAAGACCAAGAAGAAGAAGAAGGAGAAGAAGAAGGAGAAGGAAGTCTCTTCATCTTCATCCGAGTCCGAGTTCGAGGAGGATGGCAGCGAGTCTTCTTCCTCCGAGAAGGCCAACTTCGTAAGGAGGATGATGAGGAAGAGCCGACGCTACAAGGGCAAAGGTAACCCTAGTGAAGTTAAAATTGATAAAGCTAATGTTACTTGCTTTGAGTGTAGCAACAAAGGACATTACAAGAGTGAATGTCCAAAACTCAAGAAGAAGGAGGAGAAATCAAAGAAGAAGAAGAAGGCTTTGAAGGCCACATGGGATGAATCATCCTCTAGTTCATTCGAAGAAGAGGAGGAGAAGAGTACACGCCATGTAGCTCTCATGGCTATTGAAGGCAAGGAGAGCAGTGATGAATCCATGGACTCCTCAAACGTGACTTCATCATCTTTGAATGATGAAGAGGTAATCTCTCCCGAATTGGACAAATGTTATAGAACCATTGCATGTTTAACCGAATTGTTAAAGAAGTCAAAAGAAAAGGTTAAATCATTAAAAGTAGAAGTAGAACAATTGCAATCCTCTAAGGTTGAGGATATTGATGATTTGCATGTAGAATTGTTAGAAGATGAAAACCAAGCCTTGAACGGTGAGGTTGAGAGACTCAAGAATATTCTTGAGAAATTCTCAACTAGCTCTAAGACTTTGGATATGATCTTAAATACACAAAGGGTGGTTTACAATAAGGCCGGTATAGGTTACCGACCTAAAGAACTGACTTTTGTTTCCTTGATGTCTAAGACTGATGTTAGACCACTTAAGACTCCTAGGGTCCAAAGGAAAGTGGTCAAGGCATGGGTGCCTAAGTCTTGTATTGTAGGTGTCTTAGGTCCCAAGATTTGGGTACCTAAATCTTCTATCTTTCGTATTGTGTAGGTCGTGATTGAGGGGGAGCATTTATCAACTTGGTTCGTTGATAGTGGGTGCTCCAAACATATGACCGGTGATAGATCCTTATTCACTACCGTTCAAAGAAAAAGTAGAGGTAATGTTTCCTTTGGTAATAATGGTAGTCTTAAGGTTGTAGGGGTAGGAGACATTCAAATATCCGAATGTCTTAGGATTAAGAATGTCCTTCTAGTCAAGGGGATGACATTTAATCTCCTAAGTGTCAATCAATTGTGTGATGCAGGTTACACAATTGATTTTCATTCAAGTTAATGTCTAGTTAGACAAAATGACACACTTGACATGGTACTAGTAGGTACAAGAGTAGATAACATTTATCAAGTTTCCTTTAAAAGTGTTATTAATGCTTCTGTTAAGTGTTTTATGTCAAGAGAAGATGAGTCCACCCTTTGGCACTGGAGACTAGCAGATGTGAACATGAAGAACATCCGGAAATTGGCCAACAAGGGACTAGTTCGTGGCTTACCGAGCATCAAGTACGAAAAGGACAAGCTGATGGATCGTCTAAGGCGTGCAGAGGGGGGGGGGTGAATGCACTTTTTTGGATCGTTTTGATCTCTATAAAGTTGTTAGCGCAGCGGCAATAATATGCAAAGGAAAATGAAACAATGCTAACAAAAGTATTTTACTTGGTATCCACCCAGATGGGTGACTAATCCAAGGATCCACGCCGCGAGCACCACTTTCACTATGAAAGTCTCCTTTAGGTGGAGAAACCTTTACAACGGCGATCTTCCTCTTTACAGAATGGAGTAGAATGAGTGAGAGGAAGCAAGAACACTTTTCAGTTGGGCAGCACCTCGTTACTGTACGGAACCGTACACGTACAAAAAGGTGCTCCTTTTATAGGTGAAAAGGACAGACTCACAGTCTGTCCAGCCCCGTACCAGTCGACTGCCCCAAGGGCAGTCGACTGGCCCAGCATTAACTGCTGACCAACGGCTAGCCAACGGCTAGTTTCGGGGTATACCAGTCGACTGGTCATGGGGCAGTCGACTGGTCTGAGACTGCGAACTTTCTGTGGGTTTTGGCAGTCGACTGCCTCCAGGCCAGTCGACTGCCCTACCTCCCAGCTTAGTTCCAGCCACTCCGGACCTTCTCCTTCGCGTGTGCCTTCAGGTATGCTCCCTTGGCTCGCCCCTTGAAGTCCTCTTCCTCTGGCTATCGTCCCTCGGATGCGCACACAAGCCTTCCCTTGGCTTGCCTCCATGCCACCCTTCACGTGTGCCCTTGAAGTCCACTTCCCGGCTTGCCCTTGGAGCTCTCCTCCCTCGGCTCTCGTCCCTCGGATATGTCCACCATGTGTGATTCTTCAAGTCCTGCAAACTCAATCACACATATCAAATATAACATAACACTCTAACTTTGAACATATTCACCCACACACCAAAACCATGATCTTCCAATCATTTAAGGGCTGATTGCCTCAACAATCTCTCCCTTTTTGATGTGTGACAATATGTTTAAGTTAGAGATAAACAACAACCACAATAGCAATAGCAACACATAGCAATTGAAAAATCATGAGACATAGTAACCCTAAGAGGTAACCTCTCCCTTAACCTATGTCTTCCCCATTTTCAATTCTAGTCACAATCCAAATTAAGTTTCCACTTAACAACAGCAATATGTTAAAAATATAAGACATGTTAGAACCTAAGAGGTACCTCCTTCTTAATTCATGTCTTCTCCCAAATTTTAACCTTTCAAGGTCTAAGTTGGACAAAATCCCTAAAATCATCCATTTTAAGTCAAAATTCTAACTTAAACCATCCATTCTCCCCCTTTGACACCATCAAAATGATTGCCTCAAGCAACCAAAACCCATGGCATCAAATGAAAGAATTTTCAATTTCTAAAATTTCTCACAGTGGCTAAAAACCTGCGTGCCAGGGGCAGTCAACTGATACGCCATCAGTCTAATATTTTAGCTTTTTTGCCGAATTTCAGAAACTCCCAAAAAATTCCAGAAAATTTCAAAAATTATAAAATTTTGCATACATGTTTGAAATATTATACTCTATCAGGGAAAAATATTAAACCATATAAAATTTCAAACATGCATGACTTTTGACAAAAATCCAAAATCTTTGAAAACCACTACATTTTGTATCAAACTTTGAAACCAATTTTGCAATTATATGACTTTTAAAAGCATGGCAAAGTATGTAAGACATAAAATGGTTTTCAGAAGTTTAAAATGTCCAACTATGATCTTTGGGCAAAGTGTCCATTGATTAAACACTTGTCTTCCCCATAGTTGGTCTAGTTTTCATATTTTAATACTCTCAATGGTTCAACAATGTGCCACAAGAACAAGTGAGCCAAATGTATCACCCTAATGGATCAAGTACCCTTATTCAAAGCTAATGTCTCCAAGTTCATCCTATACTTCCACAAAACACATTCCAAGTCCTCTTCTTAAGGATGTGAACTCCGATTCCGGAAGAGGCTTGGTAAAGATATCGGCTAGGTTCGACTTGGATTCAACATAGTGTAGTTCTATGTCTCCCCTTGCCACATGGTCTCTAATGAAGTGATGTTTCACTTCAATGTGTTTTGTCCTAGAATGGTGAACCGGATTTTTAGTTAGGTTGATTGTACTTACATTGTCACACAAGACTTTGACCATGGTGTAATGTAGTTCATAATCCTCTAAGGTGTGCATGATCCAAAGGAGTTGGGAAACACACCCACCCATTGCCACATATTCCGCTTCCGTTGTTGATAGGGCAACGCATGGTTGTTTCCTACTACTCCAACTAACTAAGGAAGACCCAAGAAATTGACACCCTCCACTTGTACTCTTCCTATTTAGCTTACACCCCGCGTAGTCCAAGTCGGTGTATTGATAAGTACCATTTTATTGATTATTTTAATTGCTAAAATCCATGTTTGACCCATGTTTTTATTGCTTAATTATGATTTTACCCTAGGTTTTGGAACTTTATCTTATTTTGGACTTAATTGCAAAATTACACATTTTTTGGGGTTATTTGGCCACTAATTTTCTGATATATTTTTGTAGGCATGAAAGGATCCTGGACCTAGGGCATATTGGGTCAAACCTGAGTCGGATGTGAACCGGATCGAATTATCAAGCCTACGATTAATCCGGGCCGTCCGATTCAAGAGCGGCTAGATCTGAGCCATCCGGGACGATCTGAAGCAATCCGAGCTAGGGTTAGGGTTGATCAGGCTCTATGATCAAGATCTGAAGGTTTCATCCCAATCAGAGCTAGATCAACCGTTGGATCAAGCAAGGAGGGCTCTAGAGCGTCCAATCACAGATAGAGTTGATCTGGACCATCCGTTGCACATCTGGAGGATCCGAGCTACCACAAGGTAGATCCTGACCCCAGATCATCATCATCAAAGTTTGGCTCAAATCAGAGCAAGATCAGCCGTTGGATCTCCTCCGATCAATCTGAGCCGTCCATGGGTTATTACTTAAGGAAAAATCCCAGCCTTCTTCTCGTCGTCGCGTCCTCGCCGTAGCTTCCGCAGTTCTTCTCATTTCTCAGCTGTTCTTCATTTCTATTGCAATTTTCTTCAACAGAGGGCGTGACCACATCGATTTCGATCCTTGATCCAGTTCTAGATCTTTGTGAAGGGTTTTCCGTGAGGATTCCAGCTCAATTTCAGCCAAAAACAGAGATGATTGAGGGTCTCGTCAGATTTGTGAGTTGATTGGCTTGGTCTCGTTTTGTGCCATTTCACATCCATCCAAGCTAGCCTGAGGGTCCTCGGCTGAGCTCAGAACATCCCCAAATCATCATCGCCATACTACATTGCGAGATTGAGTAAATCGATTGCTGTTTTCAGCTTTGAGCCAAGTTGGGTTAAATCGATTCATAGAGGCTGTATTCCATTGGTTTGTTGAGCTTGCGGGTTCGATGCTCACCCTTGCGTGACGAACAAGGAGTTCTGGAGCTCGGGAAGAGATCGATGTTTAGATTTCCGTAGTTAATTTTCTGTTGTAGCTGTAATTCCATCACTGCTGTAATTTAGTTTCTGTTTTTGTCTCAGAATTAGTTAACTTCGTTTAATGCATTGGTTTCTGCTTAATTTAGGTTCAAATCTTCTAGTTAAATAGTTAGGGAGTGATTGGAGTTTAGATTTTAATAGTTAATCTCATTGTTATAAGCTGTAAGTTTTGATTTCTGAATGTAGTTTCAGTTTCTGAATTTCTTATCAGCTGCTGTAGTTTATTTTTCTAATTCGATTTAGTGTTATTTAGGTTTAATTCTTGCAAGTTAATCAGTAGGTAGCTTGTTTAGTGAACAAGTGTTGTCAATTTCAGTTTCTTTGATGTTTAATTGTTTGCGTGCCCTGTTCAAGTCTTGCGTATCAGTTGGTGTTCCTGTTGCGTACCAATTCCATTGTGTAAGCTTTCATTTCTGCACTTAGTGAAGCTATAATTTCTGCAGTTTGTTTTTGCACTTCGTTTAGTGATAATTTCTGCAGTTTGTTCAGTTTTTTTTTGTTGCGTGTCAAGATTTCAAAGCTTGCCCTGTCTTAAATTTCTGCGCATCACTTTATATCTGCATCTCTAGTTCATTTCTGCAAATCTGAATATTAGCCTCTGAATGTTTCCATCAAGGGAGCTTTAGATCTTCTAAACCTTTTTCTGAACCTTACATTTGTGCAGTTAATTCCAGCTTTTGAACTGAATTGAGCATATCGTTCATTTCGAAATTTTTCTTTGCTTTCAATACTGCTGAAGTTCTGCTTAAGTTCCGATTACCTTCACTCATTTTTGTTTAGCACTTTTCGAATGGGTTGTCTTCCAAGTTGTATCAACCAAATTAAATTCTGAAAAAAATCAAGTCATAGATTCTGCATTTGATCTATTTCTCACTTGCAATTCAATTCTGCACACCAAAATTCTGCACTTATAATTTTTGAAATTCCTGCATCCAAAATCTACACGTAATTTCTGTTTTCAATGTCTGCAATGGGATTAGACTGATTCCTGATTCATGTGTATCAAAGCCTGCATTTTGCTATCTGAATTTCTGAAAGTTAACTGCAATTTCTGAAAAAAACTGCAATTTCTGCAGTTTGTGTGCCAAGTTGTCTGATTTTTCACTTATTCCTGATTTCCTCCATTCATTTACACATGGAACTTCTCTAATAGATATGTTTTTCAAACTGATTTGATCAGCAATCATTCTTACCCTGGATTCCAATTTTTGGCAAATCAGTTCATGCAATTTTGGTGGCAAGTTAACTCAAATTCTGCATGTTATACTAAGTAATTTCAGCATTGAAATGTATCAAGTTTAAACATACTTTTTAGTATGCTATTGAGCTTGAAAACAGATCGCTTTAACTCCAACTTGAATCTGAATTTCAAGTTTTAATTCTACATTACATTTCTAGTTGAAGGCATTTGGTATCAAATGAGTTTCGGAATTGATTTTGTATTGGATTGTTTTTAGATTGCTTGAATTGTGCTTTATTGCTTAGCAATTGTTTTGCCTTGAATCAGATTTGCTCCCCAGATTAGGGTAAGTTGCAAATAAGCTCCAAATTGTTTGAGTCCTTTTGGTTGAATGATAACTTGCTATCCCTTGTTCAGATCCATGGTTGAGTTTTCCTTTATTTTCATTGTGATTCCATTTCTATTTAGAACCCAAATCTTTATTTGAAACCCGAAATTCACAAACGACACCTAAATACAAGCGCGAATCAAACAACGTCAACTAGCCCCGAGAAAAATACGACCTGTGACCCCTATATTACATTTTCATAATTTTGATTGTAAAAGGGTTTCCAGCATTTCATTCATTCATATATATTTAAATCTGATGGTCCCAACTTTCGTGACAAATTTAATATAGTAATTCGGGGCTATCATGTATCCAATTAGATCAACACTAGGGGTTCTAGGATACCAAAGTCCGACATTGAGGGTCCCTTTCACATACCTTAAGATCCTCTTGACTACAACCAAATGGGACTCTTTGGCACAAGATTGGTACCTTGCACACATACCTACCGCAAAAAGTATGTCGGGTCTACTAGCGGTTAGGTATAGGAGGCTACCAATTATGCTCCTATATTGTTTAGAATCTACCATTTTTCCTTTAATGTCACTATCCATTTTTACATTGGTTCCTATGGGTGTAGATGCTACCTTAGCATTTTCTAAACCAAATTTCTTTAACATCTCCTTAGCATATTTGGTTTGAAAGACATGTGTACCTTCATTGGTTTGCTTAACCTGAAGGCCTAAGAAAAAGGTTAACTCTCATTCAAGACTCATCTCAAATTCATCTTCCATACACTTGATGAATTCTTATAGGAAGTCATTATTTGTTGACCCAAAAATGATATCGTCTACATAGACTTGGGCAACAAATATCTCCTTGTCTTTAGATTTTAGGAACAATGTAGGGTCAATTGTTCCTCTCCTAAACCCCTTAGACACTAAAATGAAGAAAGCCTTTCATACCAAGCCCAGGGAGCTTGTTTCAATCCATATAAGACTTTTCTTAATTTATATACGTGACTTGGATAGTTAGGGTCCTCAAACCCAGGGGGTTGTTCTACATAGACCTCTTCCTTAATGATCCCATTAAGGAATGTCGACTTCACATCCATTTGGTGGAGTGTGAAACCCATGTGAGCGGCATAGGCTAGTAGAATTCTAATTGATTCTAACCTAGCTACGGGGGCATAAGTTTCATCATAATCTAGTCCCTCAACTTGGTTAAACCCCCTAGCTACCAATCTAGCCTTGTTCCTAGTGATTTTACCTTGGTCATCTAGTTTGTTCCTAAACACCCATCTTGTGGTTACAATGGTACAATCGGTGGGCCTAGGAACCAACTCCAAACTTCACTCCTCTCAAATTGATTTAGCTCTTCTTGCATGGCTAAGACCCAATCAACATCTCCCAATGCTTCATCAATGGACTTAGGTTCTAATTGGGAGATTAGAGTTATTTGACTAGTTTAGTCCATAAAATAGGACCTAGTCCTTACACCTTGAGTGACATCACCCACAATTTGGTCAATAGGGTGATCATGGTGATGTCTCAAGGGTCTAGAGGTTGTAGGTTCATTTACTCCTTCTTCCTCATCCTCTAGGATACTTCTTACTCCCCCTTGATCATTGCCCTCCAAATGTAGGTCTTGAATTCTTTGGGCAAGGGGTTGGACCTCTTCTATATCCTTATCAATTGAGGCCTTCCTAGGATAGGTACTACTTGTTTCATTAAATTTAACATTCGAGGACTCCTCAATCACCTTTGCCCTTTTGTTATACACTCTATAACCTCTACTATTTGATGAGTACCCTACTAGGATCCCTTCATCGACTTTTGACTCAAATTTCCTTAGGTCATCTTTGGTATTTAATATGTAAACTTTACATCCAAAGACTCTAAAATAATGAACTTGTGGTACCCTTTCATTCCACAGTTCAAAGCGTATTTTTCCTAAAAATCTATGGTATCATCCTTATGTTTCAGGAAATGGACCCATGTAAACCTAGAAAAGTCATCTACTATCACTAGGCACTACTTACTCCCTACAAGTGAGGGAGTACTATGACAATCAAACAAGTCTATATGCAAAAGTTCTAAAGGTAAGGAAGTGGTGATTAGAGTTTTACCTTTGTGTGATGCTTTTGATCACTTACCCTCTTGACATGCATCACACAACTTGTTCTTCTCTTACTTGATCATTGGGAGCCCCTTCACCAACTCTTCCTTAGCCACTCTTGCAATGCTTCTCATGTTGACATGTCCAAGTCTCCGGTGCCACAATCACCCTTCTTCTTCTTTAGACATGAGACACTTGACAACATTGTTAGTAGCATAAGATAGATCAAGATAATATAGATTTGCCTCTCTAAACCCTTCTAGTATGATAGCATTTGATTTATTATGTCTAATGATGCATTTTCTAGCATGAAATTCTACTTGAAAACCAGCATCACATAATTGACTCACACTTAATAAATTAAACTTCATGTCTTTGATTAAAAGTACCTTATGAATTGAAATAGTGGGAGATACCTCAATTGTGCCCCTACCAATAATCCTCAACTTTCCACTATTCCCAAAGGAGACCGTCCCTTCTCTTAGGTAGCTAATAGTGGTGAACTTGCTCACATCTCCGGTCATGTGTCTTGAGCATCCACTATCTATTATCCACATTGTTGGGGCCTCCTTCACCTTTACCTAAACAACATGGAAAACATACTCTTTTGGTACCCATATCTTTGATTCATAAGCATCATTTAGAAATCTCTTAGGTACCCATGCCTTCTTTGTGGTTCCCCTAGCTCCTAGTCTCCTAGATGCACCAATCCTACCGGTAAGTGAAACAAATGCTACTTCCTTGGTCTTAGGCCTATAACCCAACCCGGCTTTGTTGTACACAACCCTTTGACTGTTAATGATCATATCAAGGTTACTTGATCCCACTTGGAATTTCCTAAGGGCCTTGGTAAGGTCGTCTACCGATTTCCTTAATTCCTTATTTTCATTTTCAAGGTGTGAAACATGTGAAGAAGTAGAACTAGCATGCAAATCTTTAAGTCTAGTAGCTTTACTCTAAGCATGACAATTTGTTCCTTTAGGTCCTTAACTTTACTTCTAGCCTTAGCTAAGTCCATGTTCGTGCTAGAAATTATTTTCACTAAAGTAGAGGAGGGTAAGTGGTATACCTCACTTACCGAAGCTTCTGATTCTGATGATGAAGTGGAAGAGCTCTCATCTTCACTGCTCGAGCTTCGTTCATCATCTGATGAGTCTGAGTGATCTTGTGCCATAAGAGCAAAGTGGGAGACTTGCTCTTCTTCTTTCTCTGAGGATGAGGGATCATCCCAAGTCGCCTTGAGGTTCGTGGCACCCTTCTCCTTTTCCTTTGATTTCTTTTTGTCACCCTTCTTCTTTTCTTCCTTCTTGTCATCACTTTTCTTCAATTGGGGACACTTGTTCTTCATATGTCCCTCTTGGTGACAGTTGTAGAAGATTATGTCCTTGGCCTTACCCTTACCTTTGGCCCCTTTCCTAGCATAGGATTTGTTAGATAAACTTTTAAATGCTCTACAAAATTTTCTTACCATGAAGGCCTCTTGGTCACTGTCCATGGAGGTGCTTGACTCCTCTGAGTCTGATGAAGATGAGTAGATCACCTTCTTCTTCTTCTTCCTCCTCTTCTTCTCCTTTTCTGCAGCAAAAGCAATACCTTTCTCTTTGGCCGAAATGTTAGCTTGCTCGTGCAGTTCAAATTCACAAAACAAATCGTCTAATTTAACTAAAGATAAGTCCCTTGATACCTTGTAAGCATCAACCATGGATGCCCACAAGGTGGTCCTTGGGAATGCTTGTAAAACATACCTGACGATATCCCGGGTTTCTATCTTCTCTCCAATCATGTGGAGCTCATTTATCACTTCTTTCACCCTTCCATGTAGCTGGTTGATGATTTCGTTGCTCTTCATGGACAGGGATTGCAGTTGGGTCACTAGCAAGTCCTTCTTGGCTCTTCTGGACTCGTTTGACCCCTCGTTCAACTCTACCAACTTGTCCCATAGTTCCTTGGCGCTCTTGAACGACCCCACCTTGTTTAGTTGCTCCTTGGAGAGCCCGCATTGTAATGTGGTTGTGGCCTTGACATTTGATTGCGTCCTTTTCATCACCTCCTTTGACCATGATCTCATCGGTGTTGGGTCTCCTCTTTCATCGACGGGCGCCTCGAAGCCATCTGCAACACTTATCCAAGTTTCGATATCATTCATGAGATAGTATTGCATCCTACCTTTCCAATAGGCGAAGTCGTTCCCATCGAAGAACGGAGGTCATGCGGTTGAGTATCCCTCTTGAAACGTCATCACAATTGTTCTGGTTGATTGTTAGATCTTCCAAAATGTACTGGCTCTGATACCAACTGATGGATCGTCTAAGGCGTGTAGAGGGGGGGGGGTGAATGCACTTTTTCGGATCGTTTTGATCTCTACAAAGTTGTTAGCGCAGCGGAAATAATATGCAAAGGAAAATGAAATAATGCTAACAAAAGTATTTTACTTGGTATCCACCCAGATGGGTGACTAATCCAAGGATCCACGCCACGAGCACCACTTTCACTATGAAAGTCTCCTTTAGGTGGAGAAACCTTTACAACAGCGATCTTCCTCTTTACAGAATGGAGTAGAATGAGTGAGAGGAAGCAAGAACACTTTTCAATTGGGCAGCACCTCGTTAATGTACGAAACCGTACCATACATGTACAAAAAGGTGCTCCTTTTATAGGTGAAAAGGACAGATTCGCAATCTGTCCAGCCCCCTACTAGTCAACTGCCCCAAGGGCAGTCGACTGGCCCAGCATTAACTGCTGGCCAACGGCTAGCCAACGGCTAGTTTCGGGATATACCAGTCGACTGGTCATGGGGCAGTCGACTGGTCTGAGGCTGCGAACTTTCTGTGGGTTTTGGCAGTCGATTGCCTCCAGGCCAGTCGACTGCCTCCAGGCCAGTCGACTGCCTCCAGGCCAGTCAACTACCCTGCCTCCCAACTTAGTTCCAACACTCCGGACCTTCTCCTTCGCGTGCGCCTTCAGGTCTGCTCCCTTGGCTCGCCCCTTGAAGTCCTCTTCCTCTGGCTATCGTCCCTCGGATGCGCACGCAAGCCTTCTCTTGGCTTGCCTCCATGCCACCCTTCACGTGTGCCCTTGAAGTCCACTTCCCGGCTTGCCCTTGGAGCTCTCCTCCCTCAGATATGTCCACCATGTGTGATTCTCCAAGTCCTGCAAACTCAATCACACATATCAAATACAACATAACACTCTAACTTTGAACATATTTGCCCACACACCAAAACCATGATCTTCCAATCATTTAAGGGTCGATTGCCTCAACACAAGCTTTGTGATGCATACCAAATGGGTAAGCAAACGAAATCTTCACACAAAGGTAAAAGCGCTGTAAGTACTTCTACCGCTTTGGATTTACTACACATGGACTTATTTGATTGTAGTACAATTATATCTTTGAATGGTAGTAGATATTGTTTTGTGATCATTGATGATTTTACTAGATATACTTGGACATATTTTCTAAAATATAAGGATCAAACCCTAGATGTTTTTATTTCATTTTGTAGAAGAGTTGAAAATGAAAAATCATCAACAATTAAAACAATGAGGAGTGATCATGGAGGCGAATTTCAAAATCAAAGATTTTTAGAGTTTTATCAAGAGAGAGGATATAGACACGAGTTCTCTACTCCTAGAACACCACAACAAAATGGTGTTGTAGAGAGGAAGAACCGAGTCTTACAAGAGGCTGCACGAAGCATGCTCAATGAGTACTCGCTATCGAATTACTTATGGGCTGAAGCTGTGAACACAGTTTGCTACGTGTAAAATCGAGTCCTCATACATAGATTTCTAGGGAAGACTCCTCACGAACTTTGGGTTGGAAAACCACCTACAGTTAAACATCTAAAGGTGTTTGGGTGTAAGGTGTTTATTCTAAACACCAAGGACCATCTTGGAAAGTTTACAGCGAAAGCTGATGAAAGGATACTGGTCGGGTACTCCCTCGTCAGCAAAGCTTACCGAGTTTATAACAAGAAGTCTAGATTAGTTGAAGAGTCTTCTGATATTGTTTTTGAGGAGATCCCAATAGTTATTGATCAATCAGAAGATGTAGATGGAGTTCAATTTTTACTTAGGAAACTAAGTTTGGATGGAAGTCCGAGTGGTGTAGATGGTGCTGATGAATCTGATGACGATGAGCCTAGACAACATGAAGCTCAGCCGAACCCTGAGGCTGAGCCTGTGTCTAGTGACACCATCCAAGAAGCACCTCCGACACCAAGGCAAACTAGGTTAGCCTCTAGTCATCCCCAAGACCAAATTGTTGGAGATATCCACCATGGGGTTAGGACTAGATCATTCTTTAGAAATGAGGTTAATGAAGTTGCCCTAATTTTCGAAATTGAACCTAGGAAATTTGACGAAGCATTAAATGATCCCGATTGGATCATTGCTATGCAAGATGAACTAGGTCAATTCGAGAGAAGTCAAGTTTGGGATTTAGTCCCTAGACCTAAGAAGACCACCATTATTGGAACCAAATGGGTCTTCAAAAACAAATTGAATCATAAGAGAGAAATCGTAAGAAACAAGACACGCTTAGTAGCCAAGGGCTACAGTTAAGTTGAAGGCCTTGATTACGATGAGACCTATGCTCCTGTGGCACGATTAGAATCGATCCGATTGATGCTTGCATTTGCAGCACATAGAGGTTTCAAACTCTATCAGATGGATGTCAAATCGACCTTTCTAAATGGTTTCATAAGAGAAGAGGTCTATGTCGAACAACCTCCGGGGTTTGAGAATTCCGAATTTCCAAACCACGTGTTCAAGCTCAAGAAGGTGCTCTACGGCCTTAAATAATCACCCCGAGCTTGGTATGAGCGGTTGTCGACATTTCTAATTGAAAAAGACTTTATGAGAGGACAAATATACCCTACACTATTTCTACGGAGAGATAGTGACAACATATTTGTAGCCCAAGTATATGTCGATGACATAATTTGTGGCTCAAACAATAAGGGCTATTTGAATGAATTTATTGGACACATGGAGAGTGAATTTGAGATGAGACTAGTAGGAGAGTTGACTTTCTTCCTTGGACTCGAGATCAAACAAACTCGAGATGGGATCCATGTGCACCAGTCCAAATACACTCAAGAGATGCTCCGAAAATTTAACATGAGTGATTCTAAAGAGGTAACCACTCCCATGGCTACAAACACACGATTAGACAATGATGAGAGTGGTAAGCCTATTGACCTAGCTCAATATTGGAGCATGATAGGTAGTTTGCTATACCTCACAGCTAGTCGACCTGATATTCTTTTTGCTGTGGGTATGTGCGCTAGGTATCAAGTCTGTGCCAACGAATCTTATTTAATTGCTGTTAAGAGAATTTTGAGATACCTTAAGGGCACGATTGGAGTCGGTCTTTGGTACCCCCGTACTGAGTCATTTGACTTAATTGGCTACACCGATTCCGACTATGCTGGGTGTAAGTTGGATAGGAAGAGCACAAGTGGGGGTTGTCAATTCTTAGGATCATCATTAGTTAGTTGGTCAAGTCAAAAGCAACATTGTGTTGCTCTCTCTACGATCGAGGCAGAATATATCGCCATGGGAGAGAGTGTATCACAATTATTTTGGATGATTCACACACTAGAGGATTATGGATTAACCTACAAGGGTGTGCAAGTATTGTGTGACAACATAAGCACGATAAACCTAACAAAGAATCCAGTCCATCATTCTAGGACCAAGCACATTGAAGTGCGTCACTACTTCATTAGAGATCATGTTGCTAGAGGGGATATTGTACTCTCACATGTAGAGTCAAAGTCGAACCTAGCGGACATTTTCATTAAACCACTCCCCGAGAATGAATTTAGTTTCTTACGAAGGGAGTTGGGAATGTGTCATGCTTCATAAAATTGAAGAGCATTAAAAACCCTTCATGATCATTTCAAATTGTTGGGGAACAACAATTGGGCAACATGGGGACATCTCACACAAACTATAAGGTTTAACAAAACGTTTTTGTTTGCTAGAAATGGGGTGAGATGTTAGGATCAACCTAATTACTCAAAATGTTAATGTATCCCTTGAGGAATTAGGTTGACGAGATAATAATCATTAAGTTGACCAAGTATGGGAAAACCAATGCATAACATATATGTATTTGGCTCCATGATCATACTTGGATATTCCGATCAAGGAAACTTGATTGGAGACTTATTTTGATGCAACCTTGCTTGAAATTGGATGAATGTTTTGATTGCATTTGACTTCACTTGGTTGGAGCAAATTGATTTGTTGAATCATAAGGACACAACCCTTGATTGCAAATATAGATGAGGGAACCCCTTAGGGTTCAGAGGACTCAATTCTGTTTGAATTAAGGGTTGATAGGTTGTTTGAAACGGGAATTTCTGATACATATCAGGAATTTCATATTCCTCTAATATCTGATCGGTCCATAGACCGATCAGGAGTGGGTTGATCGGTCCACAGACTGATCAGTAAGCTCACAGAAGGCTCACAATCTTCTGTTCGATCCCTGATCGATCCACAGACCGATCAGGGACCTCCCTGATCGGTCACCGGACCGATCAGGGGTTGGCCTGATCGGTCATGCAGACCGATCGAGCAATTCTGTGAGAAAATCACCAAAAACATTCTGTCTTGGATTTGATCGGTCCACAGACCGATCTGGCCACCTTGGTGATCGGTCCATAGACCGATCAGAAGGTTCTCATAATTTTCGCGTAAACTCTCTGTTTGCTCACTGATCGGTCGGTAGACCGATCAGGGGCTTCCCTGATCGGTCACTCGACCGATCAGGACCCAGCCAGACCGATCAGGTGGTTCCATGATCGGTCTGGGCGTTCCTAGATCGAACGGTCGATCGATCGATCACAATAAATTTCGGTTGGTGATCGGTCCACCAACCCGATTAATCACGTCTCCACTTCTTCTTCAACCCTAGTCGACTCCCACCATTCCTCTTCTACCTGTGACAATCAGCTTGAGAGTCTACTGTTGAGCTTCTTCTTCCTGTACTGGGTTCTCATAGTCTTTCTGTTGGCGAGCTCCACACCCAAGCCGTGAGTTTCCTGCTTGTGTCTGGGCTTTTCTGCTGCGAGCTTCTCCCGGTTCAGAAGTTCCCATCTCTTGTGCGAGGTTCTCTCCTTTTCCAAAGTATCAAGATCTTCTCCCAATTTCTCACGTCATGGCACCTAAGTAAGCAAATCCTTGCAGTTTTCATTTTTGTTCGTTTCATACATTATAATGTTTGTGCTAACCATGATGATTTATCTTGTGTTGTGCCCTTAACTCCATTTTTGGTGTTTGCCGTGGCCTTGTCCTGACCCTAAATCTCACTGATTATTGAACAAAATTTTGGTGTTTGTCATGACCTTTCTTCACTTGATTATTGATCACACCATATTCAAATGATCAAACCTTACCCTTGTGATCATTCAATTTGTGTCATTGATTATAACCTCATTGATTAACTTGTGCCGTGACCCTCTATTTGTAACGCCCGCCTTTTCCGACACCTTATGGTGTGGTGAGAAGGCGGCGTTACGCTAAACATACATGTACATATAAAACATCTTGATGCAGCGGAATAATTTTTTTTCTTCTTCTACACATGCTGTTAACCATGCAACTAATACATGAAACATCTACACATGCCTAAATTTGTCATTGATGAACCTAGTATCATTGGACTTAGCATATTAACGACATGCATGACATCATGATATAATCATTCTATAGCTTATTCATAATCACTATAAGTAGCAAGTAACTTATCCATAACATCATAAGTCTTAAGTCATTCATCAAGCATAACCATTATAAGCATAGCATAGCATCTAAGGAGGCATTTCAAAACCCAAGACATGCGATACGTGTAAATAAAAGAATCCTTTGCCATGTCACCGCCACACACACACATGCTCTTGCCTCTCCTGCTGCTTCCCTTAGTAATCTCTTACTTGATCTGCGGTATAAGAAAAATAAGACTATAAGCACATAGGCTTAGTAAGACCCTTTCCTACTCACGAAAATCCATACGTCACATGAACATAAACACGATTCTTAACACATACTTATCATGGCATCATTCTTAATATGAACATAACATAAGCATACTTATCATGGTATCGTTCTTAATTATGAACATAAACATAAGCATACTTATCATGACATCATTCTTAATATGAGCATAACATAAGCATACTTATCATGGTATCATTCTTAATCATGAACATAAACATAAGCATACTTATCATGGTATCGTTCTTAATTATGAACATAAACATAAGCATACTTATCATGGTATCGTTCTTAATTATGAACATAAACATAAGCATACTTATCATGGTATCGTTCTTAATTATGAACATAAACATAAGCATACTTATCATGGTATAATGCATAACATGAATGAATGCATGAGACAAATGCATATATCATAAGAATGCTTAATTTGAAAACCATAGTTATAAATACTTAAACATAATCATAACATCATAGGGGTCCCCGGCTTGTACCACATACATACATCATATGCGCGCATCCCTAAGTAAATACGAGGTAGCTAGTCTCGACCTACTAGGGTAAGGACAGCTTCATCGGTAGTCCCAGAATCATGGATAGCTTCATCGGTAGTCCAGAACCGTGGACAGCTTCATCGGTAGTCCAGAACCGTGGACAGCTTCATCGGTAGTCCAGAACTGTGGACCTTACTTAGGTCCGGTACAAGCCCATTCATAAAATAAAATACTTTCACATGCTTCTTCATTCATAAAACATACATAGCATAATTATTCATTCTTAATGCTTAACATCATCATTATGCCTTGAAGGCATGAACCTTATCTTCATTCATCATTTTCATTCCATATCATCATTATGCCTTGAAGGCATGAACTTTAACTTCATTCATCATTTTCCTTCATAAACATGACATGCATACCTAATCATGTCCTAAAGTATAAACATTATCCTAGTTTATAAAGCTTGCCGTGTCATGGTACATAAGATAAACATACGTTCATACATGATACATTTCATCTAACATGCATAATCCTAGTATCCATCCTACGACATGCATGGGTAAAATACATATGAACATGATACATACCACTTAGGTTCATGACCTTCTACAGTACTTAGGGTCATAGTATTCATCATAAAACATACATAGACCTTCGTACACATATTTCAATTATAGGCATTTAACATTCTACATGCATTATTCTATTCGACCTACTCCTACATCACATATGTTCATGGTATTTGATCTATAATATTCATGAGTAAAATATAACACAACCTAAACAAACCAAAATCATGTTACATAACACATTAAACTAGGGTTTTAGTAACATAAGGATCCTTACATTATGCTTAACCATATACTTACATCATTGTAACCTAAAAACAAGTACCCTTGAGACTTTAACCCAATCCAAACCCTAGGTCATGGTCTTGGCCAAAACCCTAAAGGACCCTAGGTCCATGGAAAATTCGTATAGGTCACAAATAACATCCCATACAAACATATAATGCCATAGAAAAACATTTGATCCCATAGTTGAAGCTAACCCTAATCCCTTAGCCCTAGAGTAGCTCTTGGCCGAAACCTAAAGGTCCATAAATTCATAGAAAATTCTTATAAAACACAATTGCTATCCATCATGTCATAGGGAAAACAAATTAAACATGTTGAATGGTTAGATCAAGTTCCAACCATGGGTTAGGGGTCTTGGCCGAAACTTATAAGGACCATTAAGCATGTAAAAGTTCACATGAATCACCACTAACATCACTTACATCATAAGAAGACATAAGAACCATCATTAGAGAGTTAAAACTAATCCTAGCCATGGAAACATGAAGGTGGCAGAAACCCTAGAAGTCCTCCTTCATGGATTTCTCAACTTAGGTCTCAAACAAAAACTTAGATCATAAAAATATCAAGGAAAACCATTACACCACAGGTGAGGGAGTCTTACCTTCCTTGATCTTGCTTATAAGCCTTGAATAGAAAATAAAAAGAAACCTCCTTGCTCCCAAACTTCTCCTTAGCCCTTGTAGCCGTGTATAAGGCTTTGGATCTTCAAGATGGAGCCCTTTGTGAAGCTTTTCCAAGGGAAGAGAAACCTTGGTGGTTTCGGCTAGGAGAAAGAAGAAGAAAGAGAGGGGTGGCCTTGGTGGAAGAAGAGAAGAAAAGTAACTCATTTGTCTCTTCCATTCTCCTCTACCCCTTTTATACCACATGAATGGGGGCAAGTGAAGGGTCATGGTGTCTCTCCTCTTGATGACTCTTCACTTCCCTAAGCCTTAACCAAAATCCTCTTCATTCTCTCATAGCACTCCTTCCTAGGTGAATTGGTTAGTACATGCATGGTGGTAGGCTAGGTCCAAGGTTAAATCCTTGGTGCATGCACTTTATTTTTATTTTATTTTTATTTTATTTTATTTTATCATTTTTCAAAAATTCCCCTACAATTCACCCATAATCATGCTAATATTCCTAATTAAAACCCATTTATATTTATATTAAATTCTACCTAAAATCCACTAATAACCATGGTACTAGAAAAGCCCATATAAGACCCATTAGTATTTAGCTTCTCAATTAAAAGGGGAAATCATGGGTTACTAGTCTAAAGTTCATACTAGTATCCCTAGGTTCCTCGGAAACTATCTAGACATGATCAATATTTTAAGGAAAATATTGAGAAAATTTTCAGGGTCGTTACACTATTGATCACTGTTTGGCTGTGAATTTCATTATCATTTCAATCTGTTGCCATGATTTTTATCAAATCTTTAGGAAATTGTCCAAAGGCAAAGAACCGGCTGAGGGGATTTCAAAGGGGAAGGGGTCATCATCATCTAGACCCTCCCAGAGACCCCAACCCTCTGTGAGTGCTTGATTTGCGAGTTCCTACTTCGAACAAAAGTTCCTCACCACTGCTTTTAAGCCTCTCCCTTGTCGTAACGTAGATAGATCTTTTGTCTATGAATATTGTCCCACCGTCAAACAGATAATCGAATTCTACAATATGGAGTCTTTCCATTTTATGGAACGCGAGATCAATGTTGACTTGGTCTCCGAAATCTATAATAACCTTTATTCCACTGCTGGCGCTCATGCATACGCTACCCGGGTGGCCAAGAAAGACCTGGATTTTACTTACTCTACTTTCTAAGAGTATCTTGCCTTTCGGCATTCACCGAATAGTTTTTCTCTATTTCCTACCCTTCCAGCCCATCTACCTGTTCCTTTCTTGGATATCACTCCAGATTCCATATACGAGTATTTTTTCGGCCACCCCAGGCCGGATGGACTCGATGAGCTCGACAGTGACTTCCCTACCTTTGCTGCCCTCAGATTGTCTCATGTGGATTACATTCTATTCAAGATCATCACCCAGTGCATTCTACCCATAACTTCGAAACCCCTTTCTGAGATCCGTCCATTCCACTGTTTGATGCTCTATGGGATGCATTGATAGTTGGATTTTGACATCATGATGAGCATCTTCGAGTCCATTGTCTCTTACCGAGAGCCTAGTCGTCGCACTGTCTACATGCCTTTTGGGCACAGCATTACTGACTGGCTTCAGACAGTCGGTATTGATGTGACCAAGGGAAGGACCGTGCCCATGGTTCGACAAGATTGCTGACTTGGCAAACGCGCGTTTGCCAAGTCTGGCATCATTATCAGCGATCAGGGCCAGGGCCTTCAGTGGAAGGACGGGCGAGGTCTAGTCGAGCTACCTTAGGGCGCACGCATACAGGTACCAGCCGCATCGGCTGTTCATCAGGAGGCGCCCGTTGCATCAGCTGACTACGAGTACAAGCCAGATCCCGATCTCCGCTGGCAGGTTGCGAAGCTGGAGCAGACGATCCAGCATGACCTTCATGTGACAGCGCTCTGGCGGCAGGAGATCAGCTCCGAGATTTCACAGATGTGGACCAGTCAGGAGACTTTTCAGACTGAGGTTCGGTCTGAGATCTCTGGGCTACGTGCTGATCAACGGGCGACTGATTCGAGGGTTTCTATGATGCTTGCCCAGCAGTAGTCATGGTTCGAGGAGTGGCGCGTGTGGACCGCTGGTCATCCTTACCAGTCTACATTTCCTGGAGCCGCGCCCTCCAGTAGCACTGCCCCGGGGTCCTTTCTACCTGACGATGACACGACTTACGACCCCATGCAGGCTGATGACCCCCCCCCCCCGTCGAGGATTGATTGTCGCTGTACTCTAACATTGATCTTGCTCTTGATGATTTGTGATCTGACTATTATGACTTTATGAGTGCTTTGACTGTTATGACGTTATGATGTATTTGACTATTTGTCTATTTGATTGTTATGACTATCTGACTTTATGCCATTATGAGTACTACCTTATGTTTAGGTTGTTCACTTCCATGTTCATATGATGCGTATGATTGTTATATCCTGCTTTACCTTTCTCATATGTGTTCATATGCCTTCAAAATTAATCATATCCTTTGTTTGTTTTTGGGGTAGACCCCCGGGTTGAGGGGGAGAACTTTTAGAACTTAACAACCAGTCTACACCCTTTTCGGTGTTTGACAAAGGGGGAGAGTGTGGTTAGTTAAGTTTAGGATAATTACAAGTTTAATTGTTGTAGGGGGAGGATCCTGATTCTCCTACGATGGTGAAATTTGAGACAATTGATTTCAAATTCCTAAACTTAAAATCGGGTTGTTAAACAACAAAAAGGGGGAGATTGTTGATCCAGTCTGACCCTGATTGTTGTTTTGGTGCTGACACCGATTTTAGTTTAGGTTAATGAGATGAGTCTAGTTTAAGTCCTGGTCGGGGACTGGGCACGACTTTCGGTGAGTGAGGCCGGGTAAATGAAACCCTGGTGAGTGAAACCAGGTCCTAGCTTGGGAAGCTAGGTTGGATGAAACCCTGGTGAGTGAAGCCAGGTCCTAGCTTGGGAAGCTAGGTTGAATGAAATCCTGGTGAGTGAAGCCAGGTACTAGCTTGGGAAGCTAGGTTGGATGAAACCCTGGTGAGTGAAGCCAGGTCCTAGCTTGGTAAGCTAGGTTGACTGAAACCCTGGTGAGTGAAGCTAGGTCCTAGCTTGGGAAGCTAGGTTGAACGAAGTTTCAGTGAGTGAAGCTGGGCGCAGAGTCTTGGTCTGGGGCACTGAGCACGAGTCAGAGAAGGCTAGGAAGCCTGTTTTCTTGACTTATGGTGGAGTTGGCCTTGGCTGGATCGGTCTGGTGACTGATCAAGGAGTTGGCACGAACTCCCTATCGTGGATCGGTCTGGTGACCGATCTAGAGAAGTCTGATCGGTCTGGTGACCGATCAGGGAGAGAACAGAAACATTGTTTGGCTTCTGTTCGACTCCTGATCAGTTTGGTGATCGATCAGGGAGAGAACAGAAGCTTTTGGTTCAGCTTCTGTGTGGCTTCAGATCGTTCTGGTGAACGATCAGAGACCCTTGATCGGTCAGTGTAACGGATCAAACTGTCACAAGGTTTCTCACCTGGACGATTAGACTGGAGCCTTATCGGTCAGGGAGTGACCTGATCGATCCCCAGATCGATCAGGTCACAACCTGATCGGTCAGGTGACCGATCAGGGGGCGTGGGATGCGAAGCTGAAGGTTCTGTCCTCATCTGTTGGATCGGTCTGGTGACCGATCCCCAGTACATGATCGGTCAGGGTGATCGATCATAGATGAGGTCGCGATCCCAGGTTTCTCACTGGGGACCGATCAGGCTGAAGCCTGATCGGTCTGGGCTTACCCTGATCGGTCCGGTGACCGATCAGGGTCCCCTCTGATCGGTCTGGGGACCGATCACTAGCTGAAAACTTTATTTCAAATACGTTGTCAAGCTTCTGATCGCACCCTGAACACTACTGATTTCGCTCTGATTTTCTCTGCTATTACTGATGCAAGTTTGATTTCATTTGCTAAACCTCTGATTAAGTATGCAGGTGACAGGGATGATTTCAAACATTGAAGGAGGGTCAACTGGGTTCTTTCCATGTATCAAGTTTGGCTGTTTCTCCTTCTCAGGTTTCAACGGACGCAGGCGCTGCTGGCAACTAACCTGGGGCTCGACTGGAGAGGGTTCTGGGAGTCCAAGAGAGCTCAGTGGTAGCTGGGCAGTTGCAGATGGGCAGCTGGTGTGCTGCAAAGGAGCGTCTGGTGGCTGTGACCTGGCACTAGTACAAAAAAGACCTTTAACAACGGCTTTTAACACCGGTTGTATTAAAACCGGTGTTAAAAAAAAGGCGGTGGCATTTTTGTAATTATTTGAACTTTAAAATACTTTTAACACCGGTTCTTTTAACAACCGGTGTTAAAAATATATTTAACTACGGTTTTATAAATAATCGGGGTCATATGTTATAATTATTTGAACTTTAAAATACTTTTAACACCGGTTCTTTTAACAACCGGTGTTAAAAATATATTTGACTATGGTTTTGTAAATAACCGTGGTCATATGTTTTTCGCGCGCATGCCTTGTTCTTAATTAAGTCATGCATGTCAATTATAATAGTCTAACTTTTGGTCGGTCATATATTTCCTCTGCTTAATTTGTTTCTTGCAACCCTAGCGGGCTGTGTGCGACACACGGAAGGCGCGCGTAGAGGAGGAGAGGAGAAAGAAGGCGCGCAGACGAGGAGAGGAGGAAGAAGGTGCGCAGACGAGGAGAGGAGGAGGAAGGCGCGCAGACGACTGCATCCCCGGCTGAAGGAGAGCTCGAGACGACAAGGGACGGCAAGTATATTCTACTTTGTAAGTTCGAGTAGGGTTGGGGGGGTGGGGGGGTTGAACGGTGCTGCGAAAGGGGATGAACGGTGCTCTGAAGGTTTTGCGATTTCGACCTAGAACATGACATAGAACTTGACTTCTTGTAAGAATCTGAAGGTTTTGCGATTTCGCTCTCAAGGTTTTGCGAATAAGGACTGTTAAAGGGCTTCAAGGACTGGCCTAATAGCATTCTTAGTAGGCATACTAGATTTTGTATAGGATGTTAATGCTTTGTAGTTTTGAAAATGGTCATTGGTACTAACATCACTGAGAAACTCCTAGAAATTAGATCTGAATCAAAATAGAGATTGTGCTAATCTTGGTTGCATTCTTAGGGAAATTTATGAAAAAAAAAGAATCCGAATATATTAGCTTTTCTTAATTGTATGGTGTGATCCTCACTATCTTAGCTGAATTGTTTTAGGAAATATGCACAATATCTAGATGGTCTCATGTCTAATTACTTGTAATGACAATATAGCACCGTAATATTCTCTACATTACTAGAATAAGAAGTCATGTTTGTTGCAATTACATGGGATCATCTTCATAAGGTTAAGATACTTTTTATGTTGGTTGCCAACATTTTTCCAACTCGGCTTGAGACTCTAATAATAGTTATATTTCCATAACTTATTGATACAATTCTATTTGAGTGTCGAAAAGTTGTCAATGTTTCAAAATCTTCTGATTTTATAAATGGTAACTATTTTTTTCAAAAAGATTATAATAAAGCTAATGGTGTGATAACAAGACCAGGCACTAGTATTCATAAACTTCATTTATGCATCATTGAAGCCATCTTGATCTTTACTTGAATGTCTTTTCATTTGTGATTCGTACTAGGTATTCATAACTTTTTTATCCTAATGTTTGATCACAAAACCTAATAATGTGTATTTATGATTTTGATTATGTGACTTCTTTTCCATAGTGTTAGTAGTGCTTACTTACTATGTTTAGTTTAACTCATGGTAGGGCACTTGCTTAAGTACATTTGCATGTTTCTTGTGATGAACTTTCTTTTTGATAACTTAATTTTTTTCTATTTATGTACCAATGCTAAGTCTTCCTAATCATTGATTTTGATTTTTATGTTTTTTATATTCCTTTTGATAACTCGATTCTTAATCTTCCTTTTAATGTCTTTCTCAAACAGTCCGTGCACATATGGATCGTAGTTGGATAAATGCTTTACGCACAAGTGATGAGTATGAGAATGGGGTGAAAGAGTTCTTAGAATTTGCTAAAAGAAATGCTCGTGATAATACTGAAATATTTTTTGTCCTTGTGTAAAATGTGTGAACCTAAGACGTTTGAAAGTGGATGAAATAGAAGAACATGTTCTTTGCGATGGATTTTGCAAGAGTTATACAAGATGGATATGGCATGGTGAATCATTAAGCATGCCAAGTGTGTCCCAAACTAAGCAAGTTGATGTAGATATGGATGATCGACTAGAAGACATGATCCGTGATGTTGGACCAGAGTTTTTTCAGCGAGCACATGTATATGATCATTTGTGTAGTGATGCGGAGAAGCCGTTGTATCCAGGGTGCACTCAATTCTCACGATTGGAAGCAGTATTAAAATTGTTCAAGATAAAAGCACAAAATGGGTGGAGTGACAAAAGTTTTACCGAATTGCTTGAGTTATTGAAAGTTATGCTTCCAGAAGGTAATACACTACCGGATCGTAACTATGAGGCAAAGAGCTGGAATCTTTGGGCCTTTTCCAAGGAAAGACAAGAGCTGGAATCCTGACATTGTAGCTTCAATTGCTTACATATATACTATTTCAATCAAGTAGTTTCAGTTTTGCATCCTGTCAACCGGATTCCACACATATTTTTTTAATGTGGCTTTTGCCATTGTCCTTTTAGCGCTTTCCTTCTTCTCATTTGATCAAAAGTTGCTTTTGAGAGTAAATTTTTACCAAAATGAGCACGAACATGGAGGAAACGTTCGAGCCTTTTCACGGAATCAAGAATGATCTTCAAGGGAGATTGATGTGCTACAAGCAAGATTGGACCAGTGGTTTCAGTGCAGGCATCAGGTATTGATCGTTGCTTCAGAAATTTATCTGAATTATTATCACTTCTGATGAACTCCTACTTGAACAATGCTTCCTTTCTTATGCTTCAATACTAAGTTTCAGGATTCTGGGCTCCAACTACAATATATTCTTCGCCTCAGCAATCCCAGTCATTCCAATATGATTTTTTTGGCAGATGGAGTTCTAACAGCAGTGCAGACTTTGGCATCAACTGCCCTCTGTGGCATCATTCACTCTATAATAGGACAGCCTTTGCTCATTCACTAGTAAGCTAAATGATAGAGCAAGAAACTGTGAAATTTCTTTTCCCTAGCTACTTGTTTTTTTTTTGGTTTTTGAATTACAGCTAAATGATAGAGCCATTCTAG
>JAGFNQ010007769.1:185611-224763 GCA_024364735.1 Boesenbergia rotunda | reverse complement strand
AGCAACTTATGTATCAGAACGAGGGATGGCGAAATTCGACCAAACGATGGAGCTCATCAGGATTGAAAAGGGAAAGTAGTGGATGAAGTAGTAGAAGTACCCTGGGGCGGTGACCAGCTATTTCCCTTTAAGGCGGCCGCCGCCGCCGCGTAGCGACTGCCAGAAGACAGGCCAGTTGCGCTGGGCTTCGGTCCATCCCAGCAAAGAGCCCTCCCGGAGCGGATCCCAACTGGCGGAGACGATCCCGTAGCTGATCCCCAAGAGGGACGCCCCGAAGAAGAAGAAGGAGACGAGGACGGGCACCCAGGTGGGAACGTCCAGCTTTGCCACCGCCTTCAGGTAGTAGAAGAAGGGAAAGAAGAGGAGGCCCACGAAGAGCGGATCCCAATCGACACTCCATCCGACGCATATCCGGTTCGTCACCGCCTCCGGAATGATCCCGCCGCCGTCGTCCTCGTCTTCGATTTCTTCTTCTTCTTCTTCGTCGTCATCTTCTTCGTCGAATCCTGGCCTCTTACCACGCTTCCGGTTCTTGCCGGATTTCCGCGGCGAGGGGCCGAAGCCTCGAGGGCTCTTCAGCGCCGCCGCAGATCGGCGAGGCGGAGGCGGGTGGAGCCGAGAGCGAGGGAGCAGCGATGGATCGGAGAAGCGGTAGGGGGGTGAGAGAGGAGCGAGGGCGGTCAGGCGGAGGAAGGAGAGGGCGTTCATTTCGGAGCCGACGGGATTTATTAGGTTGCTTCTCCGCAGATGGCAACGAGAAGGGCCAGAAGGCTAAGGCTTATCCAGTTACTCATCGAGCTTTTGAGGTGGGATGGGCTTCGATGCTCTGCCGTGTTTATCTGCATACACAAAAGAAAATAAAAGACAATAAAATAATTAAATGATAAAATATTTTTTTTTGGGATTTACAAGGGATATCTAAGCTTGCGCCCGACTAATTCACTTGGCTGACCAGCCCTGTCCCACAACCTTCAACGAGAATTTTCGTATTCATTCTTTTGAGGGTCTTCTTTGATTGAAAGTTTGTGTTGTTCAACATCTTGGAGTGCACCTGCACTGGACTATTTGGGTTCACTCTCCACTTGGGTGTTTATTTTTTTCACTCTCTAATCTTTTCTTTGTATTCCCTAATACAAAAAGTATTAAGGAGTTAAAAAGAAAGATTAAGGAATTAAAATATCCGAGTGAATCCAAAAGATGTTTAAAAAAAAAAGGTCTTTTGTATAATTTACTGAATGAATGTTATAAATATTATTTTTTTAGTATATATAAATTGTATTTTAAATTTATTTGATATAATTGAAAAAAAGATCACTTAGATTTTTTTTTTTTTCAAATCATCGGACCATACTTTATATTTTACTGAAGACGGCATGTTTTTTTCCAATATACCCTTTGCAATTCCAAATTAAATGATAGACCGGGTTTTATTTTCTATTTTTATTTTTTAAAAAATCAGTATTTGATTTGTTTATTTTTTATTTTTATTTTATGTAGGAAATATGATTTTTTAAAAAACGTATTTGATTTGTATTATTTTTTAAAAAAATAATCATTTTATGAAAAATTAGAGAATAAAATAAAATGATTTTTTAAAAAAATAAAAAATATAATTTTTTAGAAAATAAAAATAAAAAATAGAGTAAATCAAACGTCTCCGTATTTTTTCATTTTTTAAAAAATGAATTTATTTGGTTTTCTAATTTTTCATAAAATGTTATATTTTTTTTTTTTGAAAATTAGGATTAGAAAATATAAACTAAATATGTTTTTAAAAAAATTATATTTTCTATAAAAAAAAATAAAAATGAAAAATAAATAAATCAAATGTCCCTTAATTTTTTAGGGTTTAATTCCGGTTGAAACGTGCTCGCAACATAGGATCAATCTTTTTAAATCTTCTTTGTGATTTCTCACACTTAGTCTATTTTCTCTAATTATTGGACGAAATATAATTATTCTAAATGATAATATATAATAATTATATTTTTACCATGATTAATTAATCATATATATAGAATATTATGATAAACTTTTATAAGTAAAATTTTTCTTGGATAAAGATTTGATAATTATTTATCATTTTAATTTTATTATTTAATGTTTGTCACATTGAAAATAATTGTAAAGTTTATTAGTTATTTCAAATTTTTTCGTTTAAATTTAAAAAATAAAATCATAAATTTTAAAAATATAAATTTAAAATTACAAATTTTAAAAAATAATTTATCAAATTCAAAAAAATAATTTTAAATTTTAATTTTAAATTATATTTTAAAATTTAATTAAATAATTTTTTATTTTAAAATAAAATAAAATTTATGCATATTTATGTATTTATTATACACATGTATGCGGCTAGTCACTCACCATAAAAAAAACCAGCGATTAGCGATGGATAATTAAATTGTCCGTCGCTCGACGGATAATTTATATCCATCGCTAATATTGGGGTACAAGTCAACTAACGACGGAATATGTCAAATCCGTCGCTAATAGCAACGGAATAATAATAATCCGTTGGATTGTAACTTGTCCGTCGCTAATAGCGATGGACAAGTTATTTTCGTCACTAAATTATGTTTAATTTGTGTCGTCCCCCCCCCCCCCCCCCCCCCCCCCCCCCCTCACGCCATGCGTTTAGGCTCTCTCTTCTCTCTTCTCCGTCGTCCCCGGCAAACCCTCCTCCGATGAACGCTCATCTAGTCACAGGTACGTTACATCTCATAGGTTTTCGGTAGCCTTGTTTTCTCCTTCTACGTCCAACACATCTTCTTCGTCGGCAAAGAAGTTCTTTCAGCCAGGCGCGTAGGTTGCTGTGCCCGCGCACAGGCTGTCGCAGCTGCCAGCGGCCCTAGTTGCCGCTAGGCGCTGCTGCCGGCGGCCAAACCCTAACTACTTAAAATTTTAAATTATTAATTGATTGATTTCTTAACATCCTGTTTGGAAATATGTTAAGTAAGGAATTGGAATTCAATTCCGGTGGGAATTGAATTTCATCCGGAATTGAATTCCAATTCTCATGTTTGGAATGAATTGTAAAAATAGAATAGATGTCACGCCCCGAGACCCAAGAGCCGCTGATCCAATATAAAATCGGACAGCACCTCCCCTGTCCGGCGGACAATTTACACATATATACAATCTACATAACAATCCACGCAATATATATTTGCACAACCACGCAGTTTAAAGGGCCACAGGCCTCAGATATAAGCAGAAACAACAGTTATATGATTATAACTATCGAAAAACCAAATCCGAACTCACCTGAGCTGCCAGGGGGCAGGAACAAAACCAAAATCAATCGAAGTCCAACATAGGACTCAAAAGTACAATACCATCAAATAAAACGTGCATACATGTTCAAATCCAAATAGCGGAAGCATAATAAATACTACAGGGTCCATAACCGATGCAACGTAATGCCAAAATCAAAAAGAGCTTCGCTGGAGCTGGGGACTGGCGGCTCGGGATCTCCTCGCAGACATCAACCTGAAAATAAACATATATGGCAACGGGGTGAGTCCATAGCTCAGCGGATACCCAATAGATATGCATAGAAGGTTATACCAACAATAAGAGTTCAGCTAATACAGTCTCACAACAACAGTAGGGAAAAACTAGTACTGAACATACCGAAGTAGATATACACCTGAATCCATCTAACCTGTATAGAGGGTAAGAAATACCAGAGGAAAACTAATAGACATATAAGCTCAGATAACTAGTCTCCAGAATATGCGATGTCAAACAAGTGCAGCAAATAAGTGCAGCAAACAATGCACGATGCAAAATATGCACATGGTGCAATGACATGTGTCACCCCTGACACCAGACAGATCAACGTACACCTGTCATAGGGACGTCTGAACGGGTAGGGCTATGACAACTGTACACCCTGCCATCACTGCTCCTGAGTGACCGGGTGGACAGGATGCTGGTGGAGACTCCGCTCCGACCCCAAGCAATGGGGGAGTCAAGCTCTCATCTCCTCGTGGCTCAGTACGAGAAGGGATCCCTGGCTGCTACCACGCCCGCGCTCACCCTCCAAATAGTGGCCGAACGGAGCAATACAGGGCAAATGCACACATCTACGGTATCCACTAACCCATGAGTGGCCGTGTGTGCCCGTCATGTACCGGAAGACGATTAGGCTCAACCACAAGGGAGTCGCTGATCGCCGGCATGCAATAGTGCAAGGATGGTGTATGATAGATACACATACCTCCCTCCCAAATCCTCAGTATGCTAAGTCTCAGTCTGAAATCCTATAACAGGAAATACAGGTATCCTACAAGGTATACTGAACTGAAATACAGATCCCTCAAGGTCAAATGCAAGAGATACCCTACGATATCTAAGCATACATGTAGAGATGACAATACTAGAGACTGTATGGAACTAACAGCATAATAACTCAAAGATAAACAACAAGTATCCAGAACTGACCTAATAAACAGGGGTAAACCACAATATCCAGATCAAACATAATAACCAGGGATAGCGTAGGATCTTACTGCTATCTATAACATTCTATGCATAACAAAATGACAATATCAAAATAGATAAGTCAAAGGGTACCCGCCTCCAAGAGTAGAAGTCCGTATCAATAGAGAACCTCCCGTACAGGAATCAGCAACAATAATCCAAATCAGTGTCCTGTATCAAATGACACATTTAAGTAGCTATTTTAAAAATAGTACTTGCTAATAAATCCCTAAACCGTATTAGGGTTAACCTAACCCTCGTATTTCATTTAATTACCACTAATTAAATGAGTAACCCTAGTTTGCTTTGGATTAAGATTCAATTCACAGTATTAATTCCCAAGGCCACACTATGAAACCAATAACCTAAATCCGATTACGTATGTTCCACTCACGGCATAGCTTAACCAAGCTCCATCATCAACTAACCCAACAAGTTATCATGGCGTAACAGAGGTTGTATACAACCCAAAACAAGAAAGACCTCACATAACCAGAAATGAAACTAGTCCAATTTAATCCAGATTCAACTCTAAAGGTTACAATCCAATCCAAGCACCAATTAATAAAACCAAGGGATCTCCCACCATTTTCAATTCAGAAACAACCACACCCATGGCGAAAATCCTCCCTCTGATCTGATCTAAAACAAAAGCAACCACACAGTTAAAGGGGAGTCACATCAACCATTAAACAAATCGCACTTCAATTTGAAACAATGAGAAACTGATTTATACTACCATCCTCAATTCAACAGACCCCACGACCGAACAAGATGAACGCAGAACATATTAAGAACAAATAAATCCTCTATGAATTAAACCATGACAAGGAGTAGATCAAGGAATACCTCAAGACCACCAAGGAGCAACACTTATAGATCGCGCCAGTTCCTACAGCAAATCTCATCTATTCTAATCAAACTCGCGGTAAATCAAAACAATCAGATCTCATTACCTCTGACCTCAGCTCCACTGTCGAAACACACAGCATGTAGAGGATACGGGATTTGAGCCCAAGTTTCAAATTCCAGTTTCCAAAATCAGATCTGCCAACATACACCAACCAAGAAACCAATTCAACTACATCACAAGAAAAACATCCCAAACTTCAGTAGCTAATCCAATGAAAGAATTGCTAACACAAACCAAATCACAACCTAAATCTACTGCATCCTTACCTGCGCCTGGCACAGCTCTCCACGGCAGGAGCTTCCAAATCACACGGTGAGTTGGTGCCCCAAAGTTTGACTGAAGGCTAAACTCACCAGCTGCTCGCATAAACCTCACAGATCAAATAGGATAAACCTACAAATCCCAAACTAAAGAGAACTCAATCCACAGGTCATCCCAAACCGAAACATGAATCAGCTCCAATCGCAGCCATATCATCCACATAGGTACAAACCAATCAGGCATCGATGGATTTGGCTTACCTTAGATCTCGAGCCCCCACTCTTATTTCCAAGTCCACCAATTCCTGAGCGAGGAGAGGAATCCAGTGGTCGGCTGACGGGCTTTCTCTGCGATTAGGGCTCGGCGTCAAGTGTGCGCGGCCGAAAAGGAGGAGGAACCGTCGGCCTTGAGCTTGCCATCGTGCCCCAAATCGCCCGTGACGAATCCCTAGCCCACGATTGCTAGGTGGATTTGGGGATTGTGGAGTCGAAGCTCAACCGCTTGATAGATCTCAAGGAAGGGTTCGCCGGAGAGATGGAAGACGAAGATGAACGGTGTCGTCGGCTCTCGATCGGAAGAGGAGCGGCTAGGGTTCGCGTTTGGCTTGGTTGTCGGCGAAGGAGTCAAGAGGAAGGGAGTCGAGCGGCTGTGGAGTGGACTGCGGCTGAATCGCCGAACCCTAGCAGCCACTTATGTTATGGCGTTTTTGCATTTTAACCCAATACTCTTGTCAAATCGCAAGGCTGCCCCTGGTTTAAACTTAGTTGCATATTAGTCCTTATAATTGCTTGTCTTATTACCTTTTGGTCCCTAAGTTTGTCTCCAAGGTCTCAAAAACCCTAGAATCTACTTAGTAACTCTACGAAACTTTCCAGAACCTACACAAAAGTGTCGGATTTAACAATAGAATTCAATTCAATTGTTATACTTTTACGATTTTATCCTGTGAGGATGGAGCCGGAGCAACTTTAATTTGTTTTGTGAGGGGATGATTTGGTAATTTAATTTGTTTAAGTGAATTCCTTTCACAAATCACATGTGTTTAGGTGTGATTTGTTTTGAGGGGTTTGAAAGGAATTGAAATTCAATTCCTTAGCAATTCCTTCCGGAAAATTACTACTAAACAATGGAATTGAATTCCAATTCCCAAAGGAATTCCAATTTCTTCCTTTCCAAACAGGATGTAAATAATTAGGTATGATATTTAATTAGAATAATTTTTTATCTTAATTAATTATTATTAGTATAGGATTAACATTTGTTTGATTATGTTTTTAATATGTTTTGTTTGATTAATTAGAATGATAAATTTAATTATTAATAAATTTGATTAAATGATAAATATTTGTTTGATTAAATATCTTATCATGTCTATAATATATATGTCAATAATAATTAAATATTTTTATTATAATTTTGATAAATTATCTTTTTATAATTTATCTGATTATTCACTCGAGTCATCGTAGGGATCTTTTTAAACCCAATTAGATTAAATTTTAATAAATTAATTTTAATTTTGTCAACTTTTAACTAGTAAACATAATTTGTTAATTTCATTTTATTCTACTGTTAATCCAATTGGAATTATTGAAATATATAATGAATAAATATATTTTCTAATATTTTTATCTAAAAGTTATTGTTGATATTAAAAAAATTAAAATTTATATCGAATTAATACGATTTATTGAGCTGAATATTACATAAAAATATAAGAAGGCTAACTATTATTGGATATAACACTGAATTTACTTGAATGTGACTTGGAAGAAAGTCTTTTCGTTTATATCCGGATCTAGATAAGCACGTCCAGGGATGGATTTAGAAATTACAGGTGTTGGGTATGGAAGAGCTGACTTTTAGGGGGCTAAATAACAAATTTACAAAGATGTTCATACTTCTTTAATTGTATAATTGAAGAAATACAATTGAGTAAATAGGATTATATATTTTTTTTAATTATATAATTAAAGAAATACAATTGAGGATCTTAAACAGTAGTGGAGTAGAACCCATGGCAACCGTTATATGGATTCGTTCCTGAGCACAACATCCTTTGTCTCTAGCTAGCTAAAAGGACTTCAATATTATTGATCTTGGATGCACTCAAAGTCTCATATCACCAATTTTGCTCCATGTCATCCTTGTGGGTCAGTTGGGTTGCCGTCGGAAGGATCCAAACTGATATAATATCGTTGAGACTAATGCTCGATATTATCTTCATAAAATGATATTGCTCCGCTACAGGTGCTCACGGATAGCAACAATTCATTTCTCGAGATACAACGATAATGTCTCGAAATAGTAACACATCAAATTTCGAGACTAGCGAACTTTTTCATAAGCCTTTTAGATTCTAGAGGCAGAAGATGAGATATATGCTTTTTGGACTTTAAATAATTGAATGAATGATTTCAGCATCTAGGGGATTCTATTTATACAAGAAGAAAATGTGAGTTACTCTTTGGTGAGTGGATGTGACCTTTAATTTAAGATTTATCTGAGTCATTTGATCTGGAGGGTTGTAACCCTTCAGATAACCCTTTGATCTCAGCTGCTAGATTTGGATGGTTGTAACCCTTCAGATCTCCTTTGATCTCAACCGTCAGATTTGATCTTACGCTTCAGATCAAGTCTCATCACTAATGGTCGGATTGCGACTCTTTGCGATCATTGTTCCATATCGTGTCACTTGCGATCCAACACCCCTCTTCGATCTAACGATTGCCATTCATTCGTCCAATCAACAGTCCAATTATCTCTCTCTGTCTATACGAATGCCACATAGGCACTCCCACGTTACACGTAAACATGACACTTCACCCGAGTGTCACATAGGCACTGCCACGTCACTTGGAGCATAAATTTAAGCTCTTCAATGCTCCTCGCGACGATGCATACATGCGAAGTGCAAAGTACGCCAACAAAGTGCCCATTGTGCACGTGCGCGGGTGTCGGGTCGCGGGCTCGCAAGTGCAAGCACCTGCTCTCCTATGGGAAGAGAACACCTGGGTTTTTCTTTTTTAACTTCATTAACACAGCAACGCATATAAAGAAACAAATACTATTCCTCATCTACTTCTTTCTATGCTATTTTTGGGATGATTTTAAATAATTAATTTCTCATTCACCCGTAATCTATTTTAAATAAATTAATAATCTATATTCATCTACGCGAAACATAGATTTCGTTTTTGAAGTCAATTCATACTTTCATAGATTGATGGCACCCTAATTTTCTTTGCAAAATCGTATTTGGTCTTTTAAGACCCAATATCTAATAATCCCCTAAATGAATGAAAATTAATGCGTGTATGCATGTTGACACTTTACAAGAGTCCAATCAGAGTCCAATCAATAAGTCAATGCATTGAGAGAGGTAATTGTGGCTTTGAACCTTTCGTAGTGGAATGCTATTGAGCATACTAGACTATGCAGTAAACGTGATATCTTAAACTGTTAGCTGTTTGTGTATACTAAGACAATAACACCCACATAGGGACTTATCTCACCTACTTTTGGTTCTCATAGTTGATTCCATTTTGACCATGGATACTATCTTGGATTTATGAGTGTTTCATTGAAGCGGCCTGTCATCACACTCACATATGTGACACTTTTATCAAGAGTATCCTATCATACTCCACCTTATAAAGGTATAAAAGTCATTAATAGTATAAGCTTAACCTCACTACATGTGGTAAGACAACACATGTTTATCCTAGGATTGAGATAAAGATAATATATCTTGTGTGTTGTAACACAACTTCTGTAACTTCGTTATCTCATTGAACCAATATTTTAGGATCTCCAATCAACAAGGTTGAGTTATCGCTATAGTCATTTCAGTTGTAGATTTTTAATCCTATTCCTCTCGATGAGTAGTATACTTGATCTCGACTTAGCCCCTTCGTAAGGGGATCTATCAAATTATCTTTGGACTTAACATACTTGATTGCAATCACTCTATTCGAGATGAACTGCCTAATGGTATTGTGTCTACGACGTATATGTCGTGACTTACTATTATACATACTACTCTGTGCCTTTCCAATCGTTGATTGACTATCACAGTGTATAAGAACGACAGACATAAGTTTCGTCCAATTCGGAATATCTTCTAAGAGATTTCGCAGTCATTCAGCTTCTTCAGCTGTTTTGTCTAGTGCTATAAACTCATATTCCATAGTTGACCGAGTAATGTAGTTTGCTTAGTGGACTTCTAAAATACCGTTCCCCCACCGATAGTGAATACATATCCACTAGTGGATTTGAAGTCTTTTGTATTTGATATCGAATTAGCATCACGATATCCCTCTAAGACAGCGGGATATCTTCCGTAATGTAATCCGTAGTTCATAGTATATTTCAAATATCTAAGAACTCACATTAGTACTTTCCAATGGGTATCGTTCGGATTACTCGTAAAATAACTCAGCTTGTTGACCGTACAGGCAATATCCGGACGTGTGCAGTTTGTGAGATACATCAAGTTGCCTATTATCCAAGAATATTCCAATTGCGATATGGGCTCACCATGATTTTTTTGCTAAGTGTTGACTTAGATCCATAGGTGTTTTCACTGTAGAGAGATTGTACGCATTAAACTTTTTTAACACTGATTCTACATGGTGGGATTGTGTCAGAACTATCCCATCAGATGTCCTGAGAATTTTAATTCCCCATATAACATCTTCTCGATCCATATCTTTCATATCGAAATTGTTGGTCAACATTCTCTTTGTACTCATAATTATCTCATGATTATTGCCCATTATAAGCATGTCATCTATGTATAGACAGACAATTATATGACATTCAGGTGTGGTTTTGACATAAATGCATTTGTCACATTCATTTATTTTGAATTCATTTGACAACATTATTTTGTCAAATTTTTTGTGTCATTGTTTAGACGCTTGTTTAAATCTGTATACCGACTTAACAAGTTAACACACCATTTTCTCTTTTCCTGGAGCTATGAATCCCTTGGGTTGTTCCATATAGATTTCTTCTACTAACTCACCATTTAAGAATGTAGTCTTAACATCCATTTGATGTATTTCAAGGTCATACAGTGCTGCGATGACTATCAGCACTCATATAGATGTAATCCTTATTATAAATGCTTGTATGCCTAATTTGTGCAGGGTGGGTGCTCTATTCAATAATATAGGATGCCCCTGCATAACTTCTTGAAGTATTTCCCATACAATGAGTTCTTTTCCCCGAATTTTACTTTTAGCAATTCCTATGTTAGAAGCAACATATTGTTATATGACCTTCAGGTGTGGTTTTAACATAAATGCATTTGTCACATTCATTTATTTTGAATTCATTTTACAACATTATTTTGTTAAATTTTTCGTGTCATTGTTTAGACGCTTGTTTAAATCCGTATAATGACTTAACAAGTTGACACACTTTTTCCTCTTTTCTTGGAGCTATGAACCCCTCGGGTTACTCCATATAGATTTCTTCTACTAACTAACCATTTAAGAACATAATCTTAACATCCATTTGATGTATTTAAAGGTCATACAGTGTTGTGATGGCTATGAGCACTCATATGGACGTAATCCTTGTCATAAGTGAGTAGGTATCGAAGTAGTTAAGACCTTCCTTTAGCATGAACCCTTTGGCTACAAGTTTGACCTTATACTTATCAATCAATTTATCAGTTTTATAGTTGCATTTTAATATCCACTTACAACCTAATGATTTAGTACCAGAAGGAAGATCCACTAATTTTCAAGTATGATTATTCATGATGGACTCAATTTCATTATTAACAGTTTCTTTCCACAATAGATTGTCGAGACTAGAAAGAGATTCACTTAATGTTCTTGGGCCCATTTCTGACACAAAAGTCATGAAGTCCGCCTTGAACTATTTCTCAACTCTAGCAGGTTTGCTCCGACATGACTCTGTGTTTTGATCGTCAATAGTCCTTTTACAATTAAGTTCAGAAATATCTCTTTTGTTAGAATTTCCGTTGCAATTACTTTAAACGTTTTCCTTCTTATTTAGGAATACATTTTCAAAGAATATTGCATTCCGATATTCGATGGTTGTTCCCACATGAATATTAGGAATGCCTGACTTGTGAATTATGAAATGATATGCACTACTGTTATGGGCATATCTGATAAATATCACATCAAACGTTTTAGGTCCGATCTTTACATACTTTGGCTTGGGTATATCGACCTTTGCCAAACACCCTTACACTTTCAAGTATTTGTATGATGGCTTATGACCTTTCCATAGTTCGTATGACGTTTTAGTATTTTTCTTGTGAGTGATTTTTTTAAGAATGTGATTTGTCGATAATATAGCTTCCCCCATAAGTTTTAGGGTAAGTCTGAATTTGTCAACAATGCATTCATTATTTCCATTAATGTCCGATTTTTTATGTTCAACAACATCATTTGATTGAGGTGAGTATAATGTCGTTATCTGATGGATAATGCCAGATTCTGAACAAATTATCAAACGGTGCACCATATTCTCCACCACTATCACTATGAATTATTTTAATTCGTTTATCAAGTTGATTCTCAACTTTTGTTTTATAGATTTTGAAAGCCTCTAAGGCTCATCGTTACTTCTTAAAAGAAAGACATAACATAATCTCGTGCAATATCGATAAAAGTAATAAAATTCTTTTTACCTCCTCTAGTTTGCATTAATTTCAAGTCACATAGATCACTATGTAACAATTTTAGAGGAGTCGTTGACCTTTCGATCGAATGCAAAGGTAGTCTCGTCATCTTTGCTTCCACACACACTTCACATTTATGTGTTTCATCAACATTGACGTTCGATAATAAATTTAATTTGACGAGATATTTCAGAGTATTATTATTGATATAACTAAGTCGATCATACCATAAATTAAAACACTCAACAATGTAACTGGAAGCTTTTATTTCATTACCATCAAATTCACGGTGTACAATCATCACAATCATTTTGAACAAACTCTGTTCTAAGTATCCCTTACCTATGAAGACATCATTTTTCATAAGTACAAAGTTGTTTGACTGGAACACTAGTCTAAAGCCGACCTTGACAAGTGCCGATCTAGAAACTAGGTTCTAAGAATTGGAATTGCTAATATACAACTTTTTTCCATTTATCGGAGTATACTTAGAGAACATTATCTTATCAGAATAGATGTGACGTATTTCTCCAATATCGATCCACCACTGATTTGGGTTATCCACCACCGTGTTGGCTTTAAACATAACCGCAGTGAGATCTAGTTCCATGTCATTAGAGGTTGGTTTCTTTGGGTGTCTATAATCCTTGGACACGTGTTTTGGCTTTCCGCAGTTATAGCACGAGCCCTTGAATTTCTTGCCTTGAGTCTTCTTTTTGGATTGCTTCGGCTTCTTGACATTCAGCTTAACCAGGTTGGACATCTTGTCGGCAGCCCACTTCGTTCCTCTGGAGTTGGATAGTTTTCGATTATCCTCCTCTATTCATAGCCTCAGGATCAAGTCTTCAAGCCCCATCTCTTTTTGCTTGTTCTTGAGTAATTTTTGAAATCCTTCTACGATGGAGAGAGTTTCTCGATTACCGCGACTACTTTGAATGACTCGTTCAGCTTCATACCTTCGGCATCCATATCATGCAATGCCAGTTGCATGTCTTGGACTTGAGACGTCACGCTCTTGGAATCCATCATTTTGAAGTTCATAAACCTGCTGACGATCAATTTCTTTAATCCGACACTTTCGGTTTTGTGTTTCTTTTTTAGTGATTCCCACAAAGATTTTATCATCTCCATTGGACTATACACGTTATACAACATATTGTCAAATGCGTTGAGAACGTAGTTGCAGTACAGAAAATCTCCTTGCGACCACGGATCACATGCAACCTTACTTTTGGAATCACCTTCTGTAGTGGCTAGTGGATCTTCACGCAAAAATCATAGGAGGTTTAGCGTTATCGATACAACATCTTCTGCTGCCATCGTTTGAAGTTGGCTCCGTTGAACTTCTCCGGGTTCTCTCTGAGTGGAACGATGGTCAGAACGTCGTTAATCAAGGCCATATCGGTTTGCTCAATATCGTTTTACGATTGTGGGTCGGTTGAGTTATCGTCGGGAGGATGCAAATTGATATAAGATCGTCGAGGCTAGTGTTCGACACTATCTCCGTAAAATGATATTGCTCCGCTACAGATACTCACAGATAGCAACAATTTGTTTCCCAATACACAACAACAATGTCTCGAAATAGCAACACTTTAAATTTCGAGACTAGCGAATCTTCTCGTAGGCTTTTTAGACTCTGGATGTAGAGATGAAATGTATGCTTTTTGAATTCTAGATGATTGAATAAATGATTCCAGCATCCAGGGGACTCTATTTATACATGGAGAAAATATAAGGTACCCTTTGGTGAGTGACTGTGACCTTTGGTTTAGGAACATTTAGGCTGTTTGATCTGGAGGGTTGTAACCCTTTAAATAACCCTTTGATCTCAGCTGCCAGATCTGGATGGTTGTAACCCTTCAGATCCCCCTTTGATCTCAACCGCTAGATTCGATCTGACTCTTCAGATTAAGTCTCATAACCAACGGTCAGATTGCGATTCTTCGCGATCAACGCTCCAGATCACATCACTTGCGATCTACACCCCTCTTCGATCCAATGGTTGTCATTCGTTCATCCAGTCAGCAGTTCAGTCATCTCTCTCTACTTATCTGAATGCCACATAGGCACTGCCACGTCACACATAAACATAACACGTCACCCGAGTGCCACGTAGACATGTACTGCTACATCACCTAGAGCATAAATTTAATTTCCTCAATGCTCTTGCAAATTGTGCCAACAAAGCGCCCATTGCGCGCGTGGCGAGTGTCGAGCCGCGGGCTTGGAGGTGCGAGCACCTGCTCGCCCGTAAGAAGAGAATACCTGTGTTTTTCTTTTTTAACTCCATTAACACAACAACACATATAAAAAAGCAAATACTTTTAGAATTTACCGATATGAGACTATTCCCCATCTACTTCCTTCATTGCTATTTTTGGACTAACTTTAAACAATTAATTTCTCATTCACTCGTAATCGGTTTTGAGCAAATTAATAGTCTAGATTTATTTATGCGAAACGTAAATTTCATTTTTGAAGTCAATTTAGACTTTTATTAATTGATGACATCTCGATTTTTCCTTGCAAAATCGTATTTGATCTTTTGAGACTCAATATCCAACATCCTTTACTTTATCTCCATGCCCAACTATTATAGACCTCTTATCGTTTACTTCGTTCCCACGGGATGGATTGATAGTTAGTACGTGAGTATTATCATCTTGAGATTTGAGAGTCAAAAGTTGACAAAGTCAGTGTGTCCGTCCTTCCCCGTGCTTACCACAACATCTGGGCAAATAGTTCTTATGATTTATCTCTTCCTTAATGGTCCTGAGACGGATTGATGAGGACATTGAAGTGACTGAATCGCCTTTGACCATCTTATAGTTTACTTCATTTCATATTTTTATTTAAGAATAATAGTTATTATTCATTTTATAAAAATGATGGGTTGAGATTATTTGTATGTTTTGACATTTTAATACATCACATGTAGACTAAGTGATTCAAAATAAGTGACATTAATAAAAATCTATAGTTGTTATTGTCAATTTATTCATATAAATTAGAAACACATATAAATTATTACACTTTGATGGTTGTCCATTCCATCATTTTATATACTCTTCACACTAAGAGTTAAAAAGGTTTTATTAATGTTGCATGCGTTAATGATTGCATCATTCTGAGTTTTTTTTTGTTATCTCGGAGATAAAAAAATAATGCAGGTTTCAAAATCTTCTACACAAATTAAGTATCGTGATGTGCCATTTTCACGTGGTGAATTTTTTCTTGATATTAGAAGATTTGGGATTTCATTCTATCTTTCAAATAGTATTGAGTGACAATGATTATTTGTAAAAGGTAATTCGTTCATCTTTAACATCTTCGCTAATTTGTTTTAGGACCAACAAAGAAAAGATAAATCATGATAACTATTAGTCCGGATATTATGGCTAGTGTATAGAGATCGAGGACGGACACACTAACTTTGTCAGATTTTGATCATCAAATTTCATAATGACAATATCTATAAATTAATCATTAATCCATCCCATAGAGACGGATTTAATTCCTCTTGAAACATGCTTTCAACGTAGGATCGATCTTCCTAAATCTTCTTTCGTGTTTTCTCACACTTACTCTTTTATATTTTCTTTGCGTGCGGATACATCATATATATTGGACTAAATATAATTATTCTAAATGATAATATATAATAATTATATTTTGACCATGGTTAATTAAATCATAACTAGAATTTAAAATTTAAAATTAAGAGTACTTTTTATTTCAAAAAATGAAGGTCATTCTATTTTATAAAAAATTATTGCAGGTAATTAACTATCTTAAAAAATAAATGATGTAACTCTCATCTTAACATTAAAAAAAAAAGAGATAAAAGATAAGTCGATTAAAAAAAATGTGAACGATAATATCTATTAAATCAGCGACGTGCTTCACCAATTTGAATCATTAACAATTAATACTCCTTTTTATCCTAAAAGGACGACATGGCTTGAGGCATTTCAGCTAGTCCTTTTTTATCCTAAAAAGCAAGGTTGCCTTGCATCCTTCAACTAATAACTATGCTTTAGATAACCTATGTCTCAAGTATGCATTGCACCAAGTAACAAGCTAATCAACTTATTTCGGCTTTTTACCAAAGGGCGTACTCAAAATTTGATAATTACTAAAACGTGTACCATGCTTTCTTTTTTATCAAAAGACGCATCTCATATAGTGAACTTCCTATTATATCCATCCCGCTAAGTGATGCCTTTCTCGATTCACATTTTCGAGACTTCTGAACCACTTTACCAGTAAAATATTATTTTGTGGTTTAGATGGAGATGAAGTCGATTTTTTTCAGCCTATATATATATTTATGCCTTGCACAAGTTGATTCATCACAAAGGTACATATATATTTCTACCTTGTACAATTCGATTCATCACCAAGACACCTGAGGAAGATAGGTATTGAAGGAGAAAAAACAAGCAACAGTTTGGCAACAAATAGAAATAGTAATGTACGTATGATTGTCATCTTTGATATGGTATCAGACATAGTTTTATACATGATAAACTCTTTTAACTATTTTTATGTTTGGAGAAGGACTCGAAGGGTGTCATGCATTACATAATTAGGGTTCTGTAAAATTTTTTAAACTTAGGATAAATAAATGCTTGAATTCGACCTAACGAGTGATATCTTACCATATCAGACCCTAGGAGGGACTGAAATCAAAAGATTCAGGGCCTAGGAGGGCCTGAAATCGTTTGAATTCAAGCCCTGGGAGGGCCTAAAATTTCAGGACCTCACAGGGCCTGAAGTCAAAATATTTTAGGCCCTCCTAGGCCTAAATTCAAAATATTTCAGACCCTTGATTATGATTTTCAAAGTTTACTAAATGTAATTATAATTTATTTTTCAGGGATGATAATGTTGTTGACAAAATTCTCTCTGAGATATGGAATACTCTTGATGATAACACTACAAGAAAATCATATATTACCGATGGAATTTTCGATTGGAATATAATTCCGTCGAAAATTTCTGACGGAATAATTTTTCCGTCGAAAATTTCCGGCGGAAATTTTTCCCCTGTTGGAAATTTCCGACGGAAATAAACGTTCCGTCGGAAATTTTCGACGGAATCATTTTTCCGTCGGAGATTTCCGACGGGAAAAACTTATATTAGGGCAGAATCCTTACTTCCTTTTGCTTTCACCCGAACTGCTTCCTTTCCTTACTTCCTTTTGCTTTCGCCCGAACTGCTTCCTTTCGCTCGATCTCTGTACGTGCTCTTCGCCATCGCCTCCGGTTTCCTCCCTCACTCGCGCTGTGTTCTCGTTCTCCGGTAAGCTCCGTTTTGGTTTTCTTTTCTCCAAATTTCTGGTAGGTTTTCGCGACGGCAGATCTGGCCTCGTGCCGGCGTGGCAGACCAGATCTGGCCTCGAGCGGGCACGCCGGCCAGATCTGGCCTCGCGCGGGCACGCCAGCTAGATCTGGTCGCGCCCGCGCATCGCTGGCCAGGTCTGGCCGCGCCCGCGCGCCGCATCCGCGCGTCGCCAGCCAGGTCTGGCCGTGCCTGCGCGCCGTCGGCCAGGTCTGGCCGCGTCCGCGCATGGCCGGCCAGGTGCGGCCGCGCACGCGCCCGCGCTCGGTCGGCTAGGTCTTGCTGCGGTCGTGCGCGGCCGGCCAGCGCTGGTCGCGCCCCCGCGCGGCCGGCCAGGTCTTGCCGCGGCCGCTCCCGGCCGGCCAGCGCTGACCGCCCCCGCCCGGCGTTAGGGCCAAAGCTGGCTGTTCAATTAGTGTTCCAACCGTATGCATTCAACTTTTGAATGAGTTGATCTGGCTACTCAATTATGATTTCAATCCTAACCCATCATCTTTTGAATGAGTTCATCTTATTTTTGCATTAACTTTTTAACTATAATTTATTTTTTCTTAGGTTATTGCTTTTGCTGGTCTTCTCCGACTTTCATCTAATATTCAGGTAAAATTTATTCTTATGTTTTTTTGTTATGTTAGAATTTTATTAAATTAGCAATTACTTGTTGTTTTAATCTTTAATAATGAGGTAACTTTAGTTATTATATGATTTTATCGTACTTGTTAATTTAACATGTTATGTTATACCTTATTATATGAGATAATATTTAGAATTAATAATTTAGCTATATCTTACTGAACACCATGATACTTCCTTTAATTAGAATAATTTTGGTATATCTTAATCAATTTATTTTAATTTTATTATGATTAGGTAACAATGTATATGAACAAGGTTTGGATGTACAACTGATTAAACAATGGATTTATCAGAGATGAGTTTATTACTAATCTAGAACAATTTATGAATTTTGCTAAGAGTCATCCAAAATGTATGGATGGTGATAAGTTAAAGTGTCCATGTAATCATAGAAAATGCAGAAATATAGACTACCATGATGAAGATACGGTGAGAGTACATATTTGTAGAAATGGGTTTGTGCCTAATTACTATAATTGATACTGTCATGGAGTACCTTATGTATATGAATCAATTGACCCTTCTGTTGGTTCATCATCTAATACTTTTGTTGCGTCCCTCGAACCATTAACTAATGATATTGCAATGCAATCAATGGTTCAAGATGCGATCAATACAGCTGATTATTCCAACATAGATGAAATATCTGCACCTGAATATCAGCAATTACATGAAATGTTAAAGTCTAGTGAAAGAGAATTATGGGAAGGTATTCCTTCTGGCCATTCTCAGTTATCAGCTATTGCAAGGTTGTTAAATATGAAAGCGGAACATCATTTTTCAGAAAGATGTTATGATGAAATATGTTAATTAATGTAAGAGTTACTCCCTGCTGATAACATAATGACTGATAGTTTCTACAATACAAAGAAATTGATTAGAGGATTAGGTTTGTCTGTAGAAAAGATTGATTGTTGTTTAAATAACTGCATGCCATATTGGAATGAAGACAGTGAACTGAATGAATGTAAAATCTGTAGTCACCCGCGTTATAAGCATTGTACTCGTATACCAGGGAAGAAGAAGAAAAATATTGCATAGAAAGTCATGTATTATTTTCCGTTAACTGTTAGACTTTAACGCTTATATGCATCTGCCGCTACAGCAAGCTACATGGTGTGGCATCATGAGCATGAGCACGAAGCGGCTATTATGTGTCATCCCTGTGATTCCCCTGCATGGAAACATCTTGATACTGTATATCCTTCATTTGCAATGGAACCTCGGAATGTTAGATTGGGCCTTTCTGCAGATGATTTTCAGCCATTAGTCAGTCGGGACAGCAATATTCATCTTGGCCAGTAATATTGACACTTTATAATTTACCTCCATGGATGTGCATGAAAGACGAATTTATGTTCCTTACTGTACTGATTCCTGGTCCAACCAATCCTAAAGATAAGATAGATGTTTTCCTTCAACCTCTAATTGCTGAGTTGAATGAAATATGGAATGTAGGCTCAATGACTTATGATGTTGCAAGTAAAACAAATTTTCGTTTGCAAGCTGTATTATTATGGACAATCAGTGATTTTCCAGCATACTCAATGTTATCTGGATGGAGCACAGCTGGTAAATTAGCATGCCCACACTGCATGACAAATTCTGATGCATTTTCATTACCTTGTAGTGGGAAGGTATCTTGGTTTGATAATCATCGAAAATTTTTACCTGTCGAGCACCCTTTCAGGCGAAATAAATAAAATTTCTTAAAAATGTTGTAGTCAGAAAATGTTCTCCAATTTATACTTCAGGTGAAGAGATTATTAATCAAATAGACAATTATGGACAATGGCGTAGCCAGATGAAGCTTTGGGGGTGCGATCGCACCCCCTGAACTTTAGGGAAAAAACACATTAGAAAAAAATAAAAAAAATTAATCATAAAATTTAAAATTTTATATGTGTTTTTTAAAAATGTCCAGTGAAAAAACTCTTATGTTGATTTTTTTCTATATTTTTTCTTTTCCCCGTACTTCATTTTTCTCATCTCTCTCTCTCCATGTTTTAATTTTCTTATCTCTTACTTTATTTTTCTTATGTGTTTTTCTTTCTCCTTTAATTCCCTTCTTAATTTTTTTTTCTAATCCTAATCTTATCCTCAAAATCATCTACTATATGTCGCTGCAACCACTACCTATATCGATGTCGTCGCATGCTATTGCTATCAACGTCGTCATTGTTTATGGCTAGTGTTGTCGTCATCTCTTCACCGATGCTCCACTGGCCACAACAAACACTTTTTGACTGAGATGACATTTTCTTACTTCATCTCTTCTGATTACGGATTCAAGTGTCAAAAAAATATATAATATTAATTTTTCATGTGTTCATGTTTTTATTCGTTAGTCAAGTATGCTATTTGTATATTTTCAATTATATTTTCAATTATATTTGTTATTTATTTTTGAATGGTTAGAAAAAGATAATCATTAAATTAAATGAATATATTGTAAGGATCGATGGCTCGACTTTTCTCTACAATAGGGTTAGCACAATACAAATATAATGAAATATATAAGATCCAATGCTAATTCACGGTATTTTTACTTGGTATCCACCCAACGGGTGATTAATCCAAGGATCCACACGATTGCACACTCTCCACTATGAAATCCTCCTTCAAAGGTGGAGAAACCTTAACACCGTTGTCTTCTTCCTCTTTACAAGATCACGATGAAGACTAGTGGAAGAGTAGATCAAAAGGAGCACTAGCAGCACTTTGGTACCGTGGAGAACAGTACCCAACTCGTGCCAAGAAGTCTCCTTTAAATAAGAGAACAAGACAACTTAACAAACTGTCCAGACCCGCACCAGTCGACTGCCCCAAGGGCAATCGACTGGTCTAGCTTTAAATGCTAGCCAACGGCTAGTTTTTCTGGGTTACCAGTCGACTGCCCCTGGGGTAGTCGACTGGTCAAAGGCTGAAAACCTTCTGTGAGTTTTGGCAGTCGACTGCCCTCTGGTCAGTCGACTGCCCAGCCTCTCAACTCACTTACAATTACTCAAAACACTCTCCTTCACGTATGCCTTCAGGTATGCTCCCTTGGCTCGCCCCTTAAAGTCATCTTCCTCTGGCTATCATCCCTCGGATGCGCACACAAGGCTTCCTCGGCTTGCCTCCATGCCACCCTTCACATGTGCCCTTGAAGTCCACTTCCCGGCTTGCCCTTGGAGCTCTCCTCCCTCGGCTCTAGTCCCTCGGATGTGTTGTCCATGTGTGATTCTCCAAGTCCTGCAAACTTAATCACACATATCAAATACAACACAAAGCCCTAACCTTAAACATATTGGCACACACATCAAAACCATGATCTTCACAATCATTCTAGGGCCGATTGCCTCAATAATCTCCCCCTTTTTGATGTATGGCAATATGTTTAAGTTAGGGATAAATTATACCAGTCACCAACAGTAAATGGCAATTGAAAATAAAGAACATAGCAAAATGGTAACCTCCCCCTTAATCTATGCCATTTAATCCAATGTTAAGTCAAGATTTTATCTAAAAATCAAACTTAAACTACCCATTCTCCCCCTTTGACACCATCAAAAACGATTGCCTACAGCAATACTAACCTATGGCATCAACTGAGGGAATAACTTATTTCTGAAACAGTTTTCAGAAACTGAACTTTGTCGTGCCAGTCGACTGCCCAAAGAGGCAGTCGACTGATACTCTTTCAGTCAGACTTTCCAGCCTCTGAGCCGAATTTCAGAAACCCTAAAAAAATTTCAGAAAATTCCAAAAATTATAAAACTTTGCCGGCATGTTTGATATAACATACTCTATCAAGGAAAAATATCAAATCATGAAAAATTTCAAACATGCTTGACTTTTGACCAAAGTCTCAAAATCCATGAAAACACTAATTTTGTATCAAATTTCTAATCCAATTGTGAACTCATACATGTTTCAAGGTCATGCCAACATAAATAAAACATGAAATGGTTTTCCAATATTAAAATGTCCAACCATGATCTTTGAGCAAGGTGTCCATTAATTAAACACATGTCTTCCCCATGGTTGGTTTATTTTCAATGATTTCGATACATTTAATGACTCAACATTTTGCCAAAAGTACAAGTGAACCAATGTATCATCCTAACATCCCATATGTAAGAATACAATCATAAACTAAGTAATATGAGATGTTTTCAAGGTAAGCCCCATTATTGCCCAATTAATTATGAATTTCTGTCATGGGTCACAACCTCCCCCTCAATGTCTTAAGTCAACCAAATTTTAAAAATTTGAAATTCTTATATCATGGTTGACTTATCCCAAATCCTCTAACCCTTGAGGATTGACTTTAGTACCCAATAGTAATGTTTCCTAATTGGGTTAACCAAATACTCCTTGGGGATCCATTTCTTACTTAGGGTCTTGGTCTTGGATTGTCCTCTAGCAATTAGGCAATGATATGCTTTCCCATTGTTAGACTTTCCAAACCCTAATCCCTCTTTCCTAAAGCTTGCTCTTTGGCTCCCAATGATCATGTCTAATGTTTTTGAGCCAACTTCAAACTTCCTAAGTGCTTGGGTAAGGCTATCTACCTTTTCCCTTAAGTTCTTATTTTCTTCTTCTAAAAGTGAGTCATTTGAGTTAGAAGAAGAAATATGCTCATTGTCCTTAATTTCCATTGATGTTAATTTGTCTTTTAACATGCAATTTTCTCTTTTTAAACACTTAATTTTCCTTTTTGCATCTACCAAGTCATCACTAGTACTAGAAATTATTTTTGCAAGAATATACGTGGGTAAGTTGTGTACCTCACTTACCGAGAAGTCCGATTCCGAGGTGGAGCCTCCCCCTTCACTAGAGCTCCCTTCATCTTCACTCGAACTCCTTTCTTCATCAAATTCGGATGCCGTGGACGCGAGATCATCAATTCCCATTAGTGCAAAATGGGAAACAAAATGCTCCTCCTCCGATGAAGATGGATCGTCCCATGTGGCCTTCAAGTTTTGTACCTTCTTTTCCTTCTCTTTTGATTTCTTCTTTCCCTCTTTCTTCTTTTCTTCATTCTTCTTCAAAAGAGGACACTCATCTCTCATGTGTCCTTCTCCTTGGCAGTTGTAGCAAATTATCTTTCTTGATTTATGTTTGCTCCTTGATTCTTTCCTACCATGAGACTTGTTAGTAGAAAATTATTTAAATGCTTTTCTTACCTTTCTTACCATATAGGCTTCCGCATCACTACCCATGGAAGCACTCGATTCCTCCGAATCGGATGATGACACCTCCTTCTTCTTACCCTTTCCCTTGTTTGCCACAAGGGCTACATTCTTTGGCTTGTAGTATGATTCTTCGATCGTTCCTCCAACTCGAGTCTCATGAAACTCCATGGTTGTGAAAAATTCTTCTAGAGATGTCTTCTCTAGATCCTTGGAGATGTAGTATGAATCCACCATTGAACTCCATGTTGATGTTCTTGGGAAGGCATTGATTACTTTCATCAAGATGTCTCGGTTGGGTAATTGTTCTCCTACACTTGTTAGCCCAATAAGAATTTCTTTAAATCTAGCATGTAAATTCGTTACCTTCTCCCCTTTATCAAGCTTGATATTATTGAGTTGGGACCGAAGGAGATCTCTTTTCGCCATTTTTACCTCCGAGGTGCCTTCATGAAGTTCCACCAACTTGTCCCATAAGTCCTTGGCACTAGCGTAGTTTCCAATCCTTGTCACTTCTTGTTGGGGAAGCACACTAAGTAGATGATGCAAGACCTTTGAGTTTGCCAAGTGATCATCCTTTTGCTTTTTTCTCCACCTTACTTTCTCAAGAACCTTGTTCTCTTGATCCCTAGGTATCTCAAAACCATTCTCTATGATTAGCATAATATCAAAGTCGGTGTTGAAAAATACCTCCATTATCTTCTTCCACCATGAAAATTCTCCCTCGAATTTCGGCGGTTGAATATGCGAGCCGGCCATTTCAATGATTGCTCTTCTTGGCGGTTAGTCCGTTGAAGGCAGCATCCTTGCTCTGATACCACTTGTAAGGATCGATGACTCGGCTTTTCTCTACAATAGGGTTAGCACAATACAAATATAATGAAATATATAAGATCCAATGCTAACTCACGGTATTTTTACTTGGTATCCACCCAACGGGTGACTAATCCAAGGATCCACACGATTGCACACTCTCCACTATGAAATCCTCCTTCAAAGGTGGAGAAACCTTAACACCGTTGTCTTCTTCCTCTTTACAAGATCACGATGAAGACTAGAGGAAGAGTAGATCAAAAGGAGCACTAGCAGCACTTTGGTACCGTGGAGAACAGTACCCAACTTGTGCCAAGAAGTCTCCTTTAAATAAGAGAACAAGACAGCTTAACAAACTGTCCAGACCCGCACCAGTCGACTGCCCCAAGGGCAGTCGACTGGTCTAGCTTTAAATGCTAGCCAACGGCTAGCCAACAGCTAGTTTTTCTGGGTTACCAGTCGACTGCCCCTGGGGAAGTCGATTGGTCGAAGGCTGAAAACCTTCTGTGAGTTTTGGCAGTCGACTGCCCTCTGGCCAGTCGACTGCCCAGCCTCTCAACTCACTTACAATCACTCAAAACACTCTCCTTCACGTATGCCTTCAGGTATGCTCCCTCCTTGAAGTCATCTTCCTCTGGCTATCGTCCCTCGGATGCGCACACAAGCCTTCCTCGGCTTGCCTCCATGCCACCCTTCACGTGTGCCCTTGAAGTCCACTTCCCGGCTTGCCCTTGGAGCTCTCCTCCCTCGGCTCTCGTCCCTCGGATGTGTTCTCCATGTGTGATTCTCCAAGTCCTGCAAACTCAATCACACATATCAAATACAACACAAAGCCCTAACCTTAAATATATTGACACACACATCAAAACCATGATCTTCCCGATCATTCTAGGGCCGATTGTCTCAACATATATATCTAAAATATTTTACTATTAATAAATATGGTGAAATAGTAATATTAAAGTATTTTAATAAAATAAGAGATGAATCTATTTCAAATAAGATATCTCTCTCCGTCATCTCCTCTTTCAAATAAGATATCTCTCTCCGTCATCTTCTCTTTTCTCCTCTAGTATTTTTGATACTGAATCGAATGCCTTTGAGTATATGTGAATGAAAGAAAGATTATATTTTCGAATTTAAATTTTTTAGTACTTGCATCCAAAATTTAGACTTTTATGATATAAATTAATCTATACTAATGTTTAAAAAATTTCAAAATTTGTCCCTTCTAATCTAAATTCCTAGCTATGCCGCTGGTTATGGATTCCTACCAGTATCTCAACCTGGTTTTGATGAGATAGATAAATACATTGTTAGAATGTGCAAGTATGGATGGAAGAAGAGGAGTATTTTTTAGGAGTTGGCATATTGGAAGTATATTCTCATTCGACATAACTTAGATGTCATGCATGTTGAGAAAAATTTCTTTGATAATATCTTTAATGTTGAGGCAATCTGTGGTTCGGAGTGACCAAGTGTTTTGATGTTTGAGCAAAGGGTTTAAGTTAGGTTTACCCTTGTATTCTTATATGTGTATGTTGAGTGTGCAGGTTGTACAGGTACACATATTGGCTTGACTGGACGGCCTCGATATGGTGAAGGGTGGCATGGAGACAAGCTGGAGGCTTGTGTGCACCCGAGGGACCTTGGAGAGCAGGGACGATGAGCTGAGGGGCGCGGACTTCGAGGCATGCGTGAAGGATGGCATGGAGGCAAGCTGGAGGCTTGCATGCATCCGAGGGACGGGAGCCGAATATGAAGATGGCGTGAAGGCAATAGTCGAGGGTGCGGATGAGGAGTCAGTCGAGTCGTGAGGGTACGAGTGCTGTGTGATTGTACTCGGGAAATCCTAGGGTTTGAGTGTGGAGTGGAATGTACTCAGGAAGGGTAACCTTAGGTGGGTGAGTAGACCAGTCGACTGATGAAACTCACAAAAGGGTCTCAGCCTGGGACTAGGGGTAGTCGACTGGTAGGTGGCTGGTGAGTTGGCTAAGAATTCGAACGTTGGGGTGCAACGGTCGAATTTCAGTGGCACCAATCGACTGTCCTAGGGGCAGTCGACTGGTAGTGAGGGTTTCATCCCGAGTCCTATTTAAAGAGGACTTCGTGGTGGCTGAGATTCTCGACGAAACTCGCTTGGATAAAGTGAGTTAGTAGTCTTTTGTGATCAGAGAGCATCCAAAGTGTTGTGGTGAGGTTTCTCCACCCACAAGGAGTGACAGATCTAGCCGGAGGTTATCCGGGGGTTGATCCACCGACGGATTCTTGGATTAGTCACCCGTCCGGGGTGGATACCAAGTAAATTTCTGTTGTTAGCATTGTTTATTATTCTTTGCATATTATCATTTCCGCTGCGCTAACGACTTTGTAGAGATCAAATCGAAAAAGTACTATTCTCCCCCTCTAACACGCCAAGCGATCCATCATTTAACACGGTCATGAATGTGCCTGGAAAAACTAAAGACACGGCAAAATCACGTGAGGAATTAAAAGAACTAGTTAACAGTCCAGAGTTGCATATGAATCAAACAACCAATAGATTTCCAAAGGCTTGTTATACATTAGACAAAGATGGTAAAGAAATTTTATGTAATTGGTTAAGAGAAATAAAATTCCTTGATGGGTATACCTCAAATATGGCTCGATGCGTGGATATGAATAAGTTGAAGATGTTTGGAATGAAGAGTCATGATTGTCATGTATTCATGCAAATACTAATTCCAGTAGTTTTCCATGACTTACTTCCACAGAATGTTTGGCAAGCACTTATAGAATTGAGTCTTTTTTTTAAAGATTTGACGGCAAGGTGTATATTATGATGGATGATATGCTTCGGCTAAAAATAGACATTCCTCACATACTATGCAAGCTGGAGCGCATATTTCCACCCAGTTTTTTTGATTTAATGGAACATTTACCAGTACATTTAGCATATGAGGCAGAAATAGCTGGTCCAGTGTAGTATAGATGGATGTATCCATTCGAACGATTTTTGAGAAAATTAAAGAACAATGTTTGTAACAAAGCAAGAGTTGAGGGGTCAATATGTAATGCCAATCTGGTCGAAGAAGCATCTTCTTTCTGCTCTTATTATTTTGCTGATAATGTGAAAACTAGACATCGTAAGTGTCCTAGAAATTCTGATGATGCTCAACCGAATGACCCATCATTGCTTTCTATTTTCAACTTTCCCGATAAGCCAATGGGTGCATATGCTACTAGATGGTTAACTGAATAGGAATATGTGTTGGTGCAATTTGCACTAACAGTTAAACTTGGGTTTTGATGAATGACAAATAGGTTAAAGTTAGGTTTGCTTTTGGTTTTGACCTCTTTACTAAGTGTGCAGGGTTGAAAGACTTAGGACCTGACACCAGGCTGAAGTCCAGGGTGGTTGAGTCCTGACAGGAAGTCCAGTTGGGTTCGTGGGGCCTGACAATTGGCTGAAGCCCAAGTTGGTTGAAACTTGGCAAAAAAACCAGGGTGGTCGAGCCCTGGCAGGAAGACCTGGTGGGTTAAGAAGTTGAGTAGAGCTGCACGAGGTAAGTAAGGTAAGTCACTGGAGGAGCGAACCAGTGAGGACGGGTCCTATTTTAGGACTGTAGGCGCGGTCCAACTTAGGCCCATTTTGGTGACCTCGGTTGAGTCCTGGTTAGATCCTTATCCAGGTTTGGACGGGGTCTAATTAACTCTAAATTCATTAACTCTATTTTATAGGATTTATTTGATATGTGAACTAATTAGATTTTGTAGGTGAATTTTATAAATTTATTCCTCATCTAAAGCCTCGGTGGAGGATAAATTTTCATTTAAATTATTCGTATTTCTTATTTTTTTGGAGAATAAAATTATTCCTACTAATGATAAAATCTTATTGTTATTTTCTAAGTATTCCTATTAATGCTTAAAATTCTCACGTGAAGCCTAGCTAGAAGGATAAAATCTCTTTTTCAATTATTAATAAAATTGTATTTTGAATTTTTTTTTAAAAAAAAGGCCTTGGTGAGGTAAGAGGATAAAACCTCTTGGTTAACTTTTCAGATTAAATTTTATTTAAATTATTTAAGTGAAGCAAAGGATAGAAACATTATCTTGTTTGAATTATTCCTTCTTGCTGATGGATAAAATTTGAGCTGAGAAGATCATGCATCGAGGCACTATAAAAGGAAGCAAGCAAGCCCTCTAAAATAGAGAAAAAATTGATTCTGGTTCAAGCTTTGGCACTCTCTTGCTTCCACGCTCCTCTGCTGCGGTTTGTGCTTTGACTCGACGCTGTCCGACCGCTGCCGGAAGATCGCTCCCAACACCCAAGCTGCTTCAGATAAATCTAAGTGTTGGGTAACATAATTTTTGTTCTGTCTGCACTTAAATTATTAAAGGGGGAAGTGTAGGGTTATTACACTTCCACCTAATCTTGTATTCGAATCACTCTACCGGGAGTTTGCCGGTAGAGGTTTTTAGTGGATTGCCCACAGGAAAGGCTCAAGGAGCCTGGGCCTTCGAGTAGGAGTCGCCGAAGGCTCCGAACGAAGTAAAACTCCTCGTGTAATTTTTTATTATTTTTCACTTTCGCTTTTCGTTTTAATTTTTCCGCTGTGCATATTTTTCAAAGCATCGTACAATTTTCTATTGACTCTGATTTTATAACGAAGATTTTAAAAGTCACGTGATTCACCCCCCCTCTCACGTGCATCGGTCCTACAATATGATGCTGCAAGAACATACATTCTGTTAAACTGCGATGAAGTCAAACCATACATAAAGTAAGTTGACTTCTCTAATAATCCTGTTAGTCTATATTAAATGCTTGCTTGATATACCAATTGACTTAAAATATTTCTCTGTAGTAGCTTATACGAACAACAACTATATATACAAAATCCATCACTGGGTGCAAGTGAGGTCGCTGAAAAGTTAGAGGCCGAATTTGCATTATGGTTTGAAATATATGTAAGTTGCAATATCATCAAAAATTTATATATTTATGTCTATTCAGTTCGGTTTTAATTTATGTAGGTGAAAGACCGCAGAATATCAAATGTGCAAGATGATAGAATACTGAATCTTGCATCAGGACCGCTCCGTAAAATAAAGGTCTACTCTGGATACTATGTTAATGGGCTCAGATTCCATGTGGCACAACGAGATTCATGGAGATTAACATATAATTCTGGAGTTTGTGTTAAAGGATATATCGACAACAACAACACAGAGTCTGATTATTATGGTAGACTTGAAGAAATCATAGAGATTGAATATCCTGCATTACCTATAAAACGGTGTGTGTTGTTCAAATGTTCATGGTATGATCCGACCCCAAGAACAGGTACAAGAATACATCCAAACTATAAATTAGTGGATGTTAATAAAAATAGAAAGTTCAAAAAATTTGAACCTTTTATTTTTGGGGTACAAGCGAGTCAAGTTTTTTATCTTGAATACCCTACGAAAAGAAGGAGATCTAGTGAATGGTTGTCTGTTTGTCGAATGAAGCCTCGCTCAACTATAGAAATGCCGAACACCATCACTGTTCAAAATCATGATGCATTTCAGAATGACAAAGTAGAGAGACATTTAATTGATTCACAACTTCCATCCACGTCTGAATTACTTGTAGATGTTAACGTGGCTTATGAGGATATAGATGATGAAGAGATGTCCAGCAGTGAGGATCTTGTTGAACTATCAGAATCTAGTGAGGAGGACATCGATGCTAATGATATATAAATAGTGTCATTAGTATTCATCTAGTAAGTTATGTGTTGTTATATTTATTGTATTTTTATTACTCTGTTACTCACCTTTATTATGATGTGTTGTTATATATTATTTTGCAGATATTTCTATGGCAGATTAGCAGCCAGTGATTCCCCGTGGCCATCAAGTTTTATCCGTTATTGGAGATGTGTAAGTATTTGTTGTTAGATGTAATTATTGTTCATATATTATTTTTTATATTTTATATTGATATGTTTATTTTTGATTATGTAGTTTTACTCCTGATGGTTATCGGGTTTCTAATTATATCACAAGCAAATTCAAGGAACGAACATGCAGATCTACGACATGGAGACATGTAGATCATGAGATGAAGACATTTTATTACAATGAATTTGTAGTAAGTAAAATCAATATATATTTGATTTTTATATTATATTTACCAATTTAGCATGTTAAATTTTGAATTTATAATTGCAGAAAAGATATACATGGGAGGAGGGCCAGGAGGATAATTTTAAAGCAACATGGAATAAAAATTGTGCCAAGCTTTACAAAGACTACCTCTACTATATCAGAAAAAAGGGCGTAAAACCGACGTATGTTCCTGAGGAGATATGGGGTGCATGGACGGCCACCTGGTCTGAAGAGAGGTGGAAAGAAAATGTCGATAAGGCTCGAGCTAATAGAAATACCGAGCTAGGTGGCCCGAGTACCGGGACTGCTCACCATACGTCTGGTTCTAAATCTATGGTAGAGCATGCTCTTGATTTGGTGAGTTTAATTTAATGTTGGCACGAAATATAATTATCATTTATTATCATACTCGTATGATATTCGCCTAATATATATTTATATATAGGAACGAGAGCTAGCTCGACCGCCCACTAGTATGGAGGTCTTTGTGAGGACGCACAAGAAAAAAGATGACACATTCATAGATTCTCGTTCTGCGGCCATCCATGTAAGAACATTACTTAGTGTTTATTTTAGTTACATTTTAGTATGATTTATCGAATTACTTATTAATCATGTTGTATTTTATAATATAGGCGGAAATGACTGAGAGAGTCGCTCAGGCATCTTAGCCTGCAGTAGAGGGGGGAGAGTCTCAATCTCTATCCACCGAGGTACTTAATGACATATATTATGATGTTGTCGGTGGACGGACAAAGAACTCTACCATCTACAACCTTGGCTCTCAGGCCATAGTTGCATTTGATGATCGCTTGAGGGCTCCGAGGGGTCGATCCAGTTACCGTTCAGCTTATTCCAGTGAGATGCATAGAATATTAGAAGAAAATCGAGATCTACGCAGTCAAGTTCAATCAGTGCAAGGACAGATGGCGCAATGGATGACCGCTGAGAATGAGAGGAGGGCCGCTGATGATGTAACGACCCGGAAAATTTTCTTAATATTTTCTTTAAAATATTAAGCATGTCTAAATAATTTTTCAAAGGATCTAGAAATATCAGTACGAACCTTAGCATAGAAATCCATGATTTTCTCATTTAAATTGAGAAATTAAGTACTAAGGGGTCTTACATGGGCTTTCTAGTACCATGATTATTGGTGGATTTTAGGTAGAATTTAATATAAAAATAAATGGATTTTAATGAGAAATATTAACATAATTATGGGGGGAATTTTTAAGGAAATTTTGAAATAATAGGAAATAAAATAAAAATAAAATAGGAAATTAGTGCATGCACCAAGGATTGAACCTTGGACCTCTTGTACAACCATGCATGCACTAACCAATTCACCTAGCAAGGGAGTGCTATTAGGGAATGAAGTGGATCTTTGTTAAGGCTTGGGAAAAATGAAGAGTCATCAAGGGAAGAGACACCATGACTCTTCACTTGCCCCTTTTAATGTGGTATAAAGATGGTAAGGGAGTTACATTTTCCCTTCTCCTCTTCATTTCTTCTTCCTCCTTGCTCTAGCCGAAACCTCAAGGTGCTCTCCCCCTTAGGAAAAGTTCCACCAAGGGCTCTATTTTGGAAGATCTAGGTTCTCTTCCAAGGTTACAAAGGCAAGGAGGGTTCAAGTGTCAAAGGGATTTCCAATTTCCTTCTCTTTTAAGGTCTAAAAACCAAAGATAACCCAAGGTAAGACCCCCTCACCTGTGGTATGATAGTTTTTAAGATATTTGTCATGATCTAAGTTCTTATTGGCATGATATGTTGAAAAATCCATAGTTAAGACTTGTGAAGATTTCGGCCAAGCCATGTTTTGGGCTAGAAATCATGTTAAAGACCTCCTTCTTGTTTCAAATGTTTACTCATGATAGGTTAAACATAAAAGTATGATTTTTGAAAGTTTTGTAGCACCCTAAACCCCCCTAGAGTTTTCGGCCACATCAAGGAAAAGGGGCTAGGGTAAACTCCAATTTCTCCAAGCATGATTAGTATGTTTCTTATGACATCTTATGGGTAGTATGGTGATTTATATGAATTTTTTCATGGGCTTGTTACCCTTCTAGGGTTTCGGCCAACTCCTAGTTTAAGCCTAGGACTTAGGGTTAAGTCCCATCAAGGGTTCAAATGGTTTTCATGACATGATATGCAAGGTATAGGATGTTAATCATGACCTAGGCAAAATTTTCTATGGATTTACACCCTCTTCAAGTTTCGGCCAAGACCCAAACCTAGGGTTTGGTTTGGGTTAAGGTCTCAAGAATGCATGTTCTAAGTTACCATGATGCTAGTAAGTAGTTAAGCATGAGGTAAGGATCTTATGTTACAAAAATCTTAGTTTATGTGTTGTATAACATGAGTTTGTATGTTAGATTTTATGTGAAGCTTTACTCATGAAAATTTAGATCTTATTCCATGAATATAGGTAATTGATGTAGGATGTATGTTATGATAGATAGAATGATGCATGTAAGATGATAAATGCTTATAATAGATTTATGGTTTATGAAGGTATATGCATATTTCAGGATGAATGCCATGAACCCTAGTAGTATGTGTTATGTTTATATATAGCTTACCATCCATATTTTATGATGAATACTAGGATTATGTATGCTAGATGAAATGTATCATGTATGAAGTGCATGTTTATTATGTATCATGATCATGCAAGCTTTATGAACCAAGATAATGTTTATGACTAGAAACATGATTATACATGTATGTCCTATTTTATGAATAAAGAATGATAAGTATGCATGAAGATGATGGTTATACCTTAAGTATGAATGATAAGTATGAATGAGCAAGACATAACGATGATATGAAATAAGTATGAATGACAAGTATGAATGATGAAGCATGCATATCTTATTTTATAAATGGGCTTGTACCGGACCGAAGTAAGGGTCCAAGGGATGGGCACCTTAAGAACGCCCCGGTGCTGGACTACCGAAGCTATCCACAGTTCTGGGACTACCGAAGCTGTCCAACAGGGATGGGCACCTTAAGAACGCCTCGGTTTTTGGAACTACCGACTATGCTGTTCCTACCCTAGTAGGTCGGGGCTCGCTACCTCGTATTTACTTAGGGATGCGCACTTATGATGTATGTATGTGGTACAAGCCGGGGACCCCAATGATGTTATGTTTATGTTAAGCATTTAAAAGTATGATTTTAAATTAAGCATCTTTATGTAGTAAATGCATTTGACTCATGCATACATCCATGATATGCATCGCGCCAGGGTAAGTATGTTTTATGCTTATGTTTTATGCTTGCGCTTATGCTTATGTTTATATCTTATGCTATGATAAGTATGTCTTATGTTCATGTATGCTAAGAATTATGTTATGATAAGTATGTCTTATGTTCATGTATGCTAAGAATTATGTTATGATAAGTATGGCTTATGTTCATGTATGCTAAGAATTATGTTATGATAAGTATGTCTTATGTTCATGTATGTTAAGAATTGTGCCATGTATAAGTATGTCTTATGTTCATGTATGCTAAGAATTATGTTATGATAAGTATGTCTGATGTTCATGTATGTTAAGATTTATGTCATGCTAAGTATGTTGTAGATTTATGGTTATGTTAAGAATCATGCTATGTTAGTTGTTCATCTGCTTATGATTTATGCCATGACTATGCTTATGTTTTATATTTATGTTATGTCAGATACTTGATATGTTTATGTTTAAGTGACATGGCATGGTTTTAGTGAGTAGGAAAGGGTCTTACTAAGCCTGTGTGTTTATAGTCTTATTTTCCTCGTACCGTAGATCAAGCACGAGGTTACTAAGGGAAGCAACAGGAGAGGCAAGAGCATGTGTGTGTGTGTGGCAGTGACATGGCAAAGGATTCTTATATTTACACGTATCGCATGTCTTGGGTTTTGAAATGTTTTCTTAGACTTTATGCTATGTTTATGATGGGTATGCCTAATGAATGACTTAAGACTTATGATGTTTACGGATAAGTTACGTGCTACTTATGATGACTATGAATAGGCTATGGAATGATTATATCATGATGCCATGCATGTTGATAATATGCTATGTTCAATGACACTAGATTCATGAATGACAAGTTTAGACATGTATAAATGTTTCACGAGTTAGCTGCATGATTAAAAGCATGTGTAGAAAAAAAAAATTATTCCGCTGCATTAAGATGTTCTCTAAGTCCATGTATGTTAAGCGTAACGACGCCTTCCTCGCCACACCATAAGGTGTGGGAAAAAGACGGGCGTTACAGGTTGGTATCAGAGTCGTTGCCATCTCACTACACACACATCAAGCCTCCTTCCTGCCGCTTCCAAGTAAGTACTTTTATGCATATCTGATTTTTTTATATGATTCTAGAATATGCAAGTATGAATAATGCTTTATGATAAGATGATGGGAAATAGTTGTGAAATATGTGAATACGAACGATATTTCCTATTGTTTTATTTATGAAAAAAAAATCAAATAATTTAGAATTAGTAGTGGGGTAGGAATAACAATCACAATAACTCATATTATCTATACCTGTCCTTTATGAAGGAAAACATGACTAGAAGACAGAGTAACAGACTTAATGAGACCACTCCCTCGCCTGATCTGATGCAGTTAGTGACCCAACTTCAGCGTCAAGTCACTGAGCAACAACAAACCATTAATACCTTGATGAACCAACAAGAAAATTCTACTACTCCTCCGGCGAACCCTACCGCTATACCTGTTGCACCTACGGTTATGCAAACTCCTCCGTCAGGCTCGACCACGGTAGCACGACAAGAGGCGTATCTGATCCAGTGGTTGAGGCTGAAACCGAAAAATTTCTCGGGGGTCGGTGAACCGTGGGATGCTCAAGCGTGGTTCAAGACCGTAGAGAGTACCATGGAGCTGCTGGACTGGCCTGAACAAGAGAAGATCAAATGTGCATCATTCTGCCTTTTTGGAGATGCCAGAATGTGGTGGGAAAGGGTCAAGGCCAAGAGACAGGTGAACCAGATGACGTGGTCAGATTTCGAGTCAGAATTCTTCGAAGAATTCTTCAACATGCGGGTCACCAATAAACACTACGACGAGTTCACGGAATTCCGACAGGGCAACCTCTCAGTCAACGAAGCCATGAAGAAATTTAATCGATTGGCTCGCTTATGCCCTGAGCTGGTTCGCACTGAGAAGGAGAGGGTCCGACTTATGTTAAAGATGTTGCGGCCCGAAATAGCTCTGAACGTGGCCGGCGGAATTAACAGACCGCAAACTGCAGAGGAGCTGTTTAGTAGTGCCATACTCACCGAACATTACCTGAACAATATCAACCAACAAAGGAAGGCAGTAAATGAAAGTAAGAATCAAGTTCACTCCGGGATTCTCGATTCGTTATCTTTCATTTTTCCTAATGTTCCTTCCTTATTATTAACACTTAGGGGGTCAGAAACCTCAGAGTACCAACGCGAATTGGAAAGGAAACCAGAGTGGGAAACGGCAGCCATGGAACAACCCCCAAGGGGGCCCAGCAAATAAGCAGTCCCGGTTTCCTCTGTGTGCTACATGCGGGAAAATGCACCCCGGGGAATGCCGCAAGGGTACGAACCGGTGCTTCATCTGCGGAGTAGAAGGGCACATGGCCTCGTACTGTCCTACCAAGAACCCGACATCTTCCCAACAACTCGTTCAGTACCAGGGTGCACCCGCGAAGCTACATTATATACAAGGGGAGCCGGAGAGTATCCTGATGAACCAGGAAGAATTAGAGGCCCCATCAACTATGGCAGATGCCAGGGTTTTCTCTATCACCAAGGAAGATGCTGCGAATGCTTCAACGGTTGTCACAGGTCAGATACTTATTTACAGTCAGTATGCTACCGCATTATTTGATACTGGGGCAACACACTCGTTCATCTCTACATGCTACACTAAGAAGATAGATATGTCTCCACAAGTTTTAGATTGCAAGTTCTTAATAACCCTGCCTTCGGGAGAAATAATGACATCCACTCACGTGTTGCGTGCGGTGCCAGTCGGAATTGCGGAAAAGGAACTCTACTGCGATCTGATAGTGCTCGACATGCAGGACTATGATGTTATAATGGGAATGGATTTTCTGAGTAAATACGGTGCTTCTGTTGAATGCCGTAAACGAAGGGTGGTTTTTCAACCCGAAGTAGATTCCACATTCGAATTTATTGGGGAGCCAAGGAAAAGGACCCAGAAATTCTTATCGACTCTCAAGGCAAGGAAGATGTTAGATAAGGGATATACTGGTTTTCTAGCACATGTGGTTGACGTAGGTCGAACAAAGGATCAGAAGTTGGAGGATGTCAAAGTGGTATGCGAGTACCTAGAGGTATTCCCAGATGAATTACCAGGATTAGCCCCTGATAGAGAAGTGGAATTCAAGATCGAGTTGGTCCCTGGTACTAACCCGATCTCCAAGGCACCCTACCGGATGGCGCCGGTTGAATTAAAAGAACTTCAAGAACAGCTGCAGGAGTTGCTCGATAAGGGACTTATTCGCCCTAGTCATTCCCCATGGGGAGCTCCGGTACTGTTTGTAAAGAAGAAAGACGGATCCATGCGAATGTGCATAGATTATCGAGCACTGAACACTGTAACGATCAAGAACAGGTATCCCCTTCCGAGAATAGATGACCTATTTGACCAATTAAAAGGAGCTACTGTATTCTCGAAAATTGATCTGAGGTCTGGTTATCATCAAGTCAAAGTAAAACCGGATGATATTCCGAAGACAACTTTTCGAACAAGGTACGGACATTTTGAGTTTGTTGTCATGCCTTTCGGTGTGACCAATGCTCCTGCGATGTTTATGGACCTTATGAATCGAGTATTCTCGTCTTTTCTCGATAAATTTGTAATCGTCTTCATCGACGATATCCTTATTTATTCAAGAAACCAAGAAGAGCACGCTAAACATCTGAGGATAGTACTACAGACTCTCCGGGAAAAACAATTGTACGCCAAGTTCTCCAAATGTGAGTTCTGGCTTGACCAAGTAGGTTTTCTGGGTCATATTATTTCCAAAGATGGGGTTATGGTAGACCCGACAAAGATTGAAGCTGTGAAAAACTGGAGCCGGCCGAGGAACGCCAGCGAAATCAGAAGTTTCCTTGGGCTGGCAGGCTATTATCGGAAATTTGTGGAGGACTTTGCAAGGATTGCATCCCCTCTAACAGCTCTCACCCGGTAGGATAAGAAATATGAATGAACGGAAAACTGCGAAAGGAGTTTTCTGGAGCTGAAAAGGAGACTTACAAGTGCTCCAATTCTTACCCTTCCGGAAGGTAACCAGAGCTTCGACATGTATAGCGACGCCTCCCGACTGGGACTTGGAGCTGTGCTTATGCAGAATGGTAAAGTCATTGCCTACGCCTCTAGGAAACTTAAAGAACATGAACAGAATTACCCCACCCACGATTTGGAATTAGCCGCTGTGGTCTTCGCTCTTAAGATATGGAGGCACTATCTGTATGGAGCGCAGTGCAGGATTTATACAGACCACCAGAGCCTGCGGTATTTCTTCACGCAGAAAGACCTAAATATGAGACAACGCCGATGGCTGGAGTTGGTAAAGGACTATGACTGTGAGATCTTATATCATCCAGGAAAGGCAAACAAAGTGGCCGATGCACTCAGCCGGAAGTCAAGTGCCACCTTGATGTCTATATCTAGATTACCCCGACCACTCGAAAGGGAAATTATGAAGTCTGGGGTCGAGGTCATCTCCGGATGGCTTTCTACCATGACACTATCACCGACGCTGTTCGAGGACATATTGGACAAACAAGATGGTGATCCTAGCCTTCAGAGAATCAAACAGGAGATCCTGGAAGGAAAGGGCGATGGTTTTCGTATCGCCAACGGGGGAGTACTCTATCTTAGAGATCGTCTATGTATTCCTAATGATCCGGAGCTACGGAGAGCAATATTAGTAGAAGCTCACGAAACTCCTTATTCGATGCATCCAGGATCCACCAAGATGTATCAAGATCTGAAAGAGAAATTCTGGTGGTCCGGTATGAAGAGAGATGTGGCTCAGCATGTTGGCACTTGTCTGACCTGCCAACGAGTGAAGGCAGAGCATCAGCGACCCGGAGGAGTTCTGCAGCCACTTTCGATTCCGGAATGGAAATGGGAAGATATCTCTATGGATTTCATTTCAGGACTTCCTAGGACTACGAACGGATATGATGCCATATGGGTAATAGTGGACAGGTTGACAAAGTCTGCTCACTTCTTAGCTATCAAGATGACTTATTCGATTGAGCAACTGACTCAATTATATGCTAAGGAGATAATCAGACTTCATGGAGTGCCCAAGACCATCATCTCAGATAGGAATGGTCGGTTTACCTCGCATTTTTGGGAGTGTGTCCAGAAGTTCCTCGGCACTAAATTACGATTCAGTACAGCTTTTCACCCTCAGACTGACGGGTAAACTGAACGAGTGAATCAAGTGCTGGAGGATATGTTACGGGCTTGTGCTCTGGATTTCAAAGGGAGTTGGTGCCGATATCTGTGTTTAGCAGAATTCGCCTACAATAATAGCTACCAAGCTACTATTGACATGGTAAAAGTTTTACATTTGATCAGTTGGTATCTTGTGTGCCTGTGAATGGGGGGAGCGGTGTGTGTGTGGAGGCGAAGATAGTTAACATGTTTACAGATCATGGGTCCTATCATTTGTGGA
>JAGFNQ010007769.1:89987-182814 GCA_024364735.1 Boesenbergia rotunda | reverse complement strand
GAGCCAACCTGGAGTGGGGAGGAAGAAATTGAAATCCGAAATGAGATGAATTACAACCTAGTACAAGTGTACTAGAATTCCAAGCTGATAATATGCAGATTGAGCAATATGAATTCCCCCCAGATCAGTACAGTGACTTAGAGGAGGAGTTTCCATTAGCTGAAGATCCTTATATTTTGAATTCTCGATTGCTTGCTGGGCCAATTGGAGAGGTAGAGGCAAGAGATGAGCATGAATTTTTTGTGGGCAGATATTTCCATCTAGAGAAGAATTCAAGAATGCACTTGTCAAACATGTCATGGTTAAACATATGAGATATAAACCAGTTGACACTAGAAAAAATAGAGTTAAAGCAGTGTGCTTCAACCAACTATGTACATGGAGAGTAGTAGCAAGGGGGGAAGTAGAGTTTACTGTTATAAAATATGTAAAGGATCACCAATGTGGAACTGTTAGGGAAAGTGCTGATCATCATGCATGCTCTTCATCATTTGTTGTTTCTTTTGTTGAAGAACAATTTCTTCATAATGAACAATACAAACCAAGTATGATTATATCTTATATTAAAACTAGATTTGGAGTGACCATATCATACAGAAAAGCATACATAGCTAGGGAGAAATCATTGAAAAAGGTTGTCGGAGATTATGATGAGGCATATAAAGATCTTCCACAATATCTGCGTGAGTTAAGAGCTAGAGATCCTGAAACTTATGTTGCACTATGCAGGAATGGTGACAATCAGTTCCAGCGGTGTTTTTGAGGTTTTGGTGCTTACCGAAGGGTGTTCAGGTCTTATTTGCATAGACTTATCGGAATTGATGCCACACACCTAAGAGGAAAGTATTCGGGTGTATTGTTGATTGTTACGGCGATTGATGGTAATGACAATGTTCTCCCAGTTGTCTTTGCAATAGCTGAAGTTGAATGTGGGTCTGCATGGGAGTGGTTTTTGGAGCATACAAAGAGGTACTTTGCTATCGATGATCACATAATCACCATAGTATCTGATAGAAATCGGGGCATTATATCAGCAGTTAGAAAAGTCTACACAAACGCATATCATGCTTTTTGTTGCCACCACATGTCTTGTAATATGGTAACTGATACTGGAAGTAGGGATGCTTTAGGTTTGTTTTGGGCAGCAACACGAGCCAATACAAACTCCAATATGATATGATAATGCAGACAATGCTTGAAAAACATTCAGGTGCCCATAAGTGGCTTCAGAACATTAACCCTAAAAGGGGGGCAAATGCACACTTTACCGGGAGAAGGTACAGAATGCTTATCACGAATTGTGTGGAGAGCTTAAATGCTTTGTTCAAGTCTACACGTGAGCTTCCCATAAATAGGTTAATTGATACTACCAGAAGAAAAGTAGCTCAATGGTTCTTTAACCGTAGAGAGGAAGTCTCCAAATGACATGTTACTTTGACACCTCATGCTACAAAAGAAAGCTTATAAGGTTCACCCTTACTCTCAATCAGAAATGGAAGTAGAAACATAGGGCACTTCATACATTGTTGATTTGGAAAAATTTTTTTGTCATTGTGGGGAGTTTTCAATTTCAGGACTCCCTTGCTCACATGTTATTGTCGTAATCATTCACAGGAACATGGATACACTGCCATATTGTGAGCATTATTTTTATTCAGAAACTTGGAAGTGGGTTTACATGGATCATATTTTCCCTTGTAGAAGCAAGCAGTTTTGGCCTATGGGCGTAAACGACATTATAGTTCTCAGTCTCCGTAGCCTTGTGCAGCCTGGTAGACGAAAGAAGGCACGGATTGAGTCCAGATACAATGGCAAGGTAAAACTAAAATGCAACCGATGCAAATAACTAATTGGTGATAATAGAAGGACATGTAGAATGCCGCCAGCACCAAGGTCTTGAGTTAATTGGTATATGTATTGCAGGAATATTCTGATTGAAGAGTATATTTTGTAAGGAGGATAAATGAATGTATATATTTTGTATATTGTACAACCATAGTATTGTTAAAATAGTAGTTGTTGTTAATGTTGTCACTTGAAGAAGTATTTCAATATTATGATACATATCAATGTCTTGTGTAATTCAATATAAGCAGAAAAGATCAGTCCTCTGATTTCTGAACCCACAAGATTGTTATTTCAGGTCCTGAAGTCCTCTGTTTTCTGAATATCTGTCATTTGAGCCTCTCTGATTTCTGATTTGTTGATTCATTGTTCTGTGCCAACTGATACTGTGCCAACTGATTTGTTGATTCTTGAAGTCCTGAAGTCCTCTATTTTCTGAATATCTGACATTACGACTACGTTTGGAAACAAAAAATATCATCTGGTAGCTAAACTCTAACTACTGATAATGAGTTTTGAAAAATTCAAATATCCTAGGTTCATTAAAAAAGTCTCCTTGTGTGCCAAATTCTCAAAATATGAGCTAATGATGTGCATGGAATCCAATTGTGGTATGCAATGCCTTATATTTAGGTACTCTCGAGTTGCAACCTTCTTGTTTCATTATTAAATTGTTGTCAGAACAAGTACAATTATATAAAAGATTGTTGTATAAGTATTTAATCATACTTGTAAGCAGGTTTTATTAAATTTTTTGCAATCTGATTTCAAACCCACTTTGGGCCTGAACCAGAGGCTTTTAGGCCCAACGTGGGCCTGAAATGAGATTATTTCAGGCCCAGCATGGGCTTGAATCAGTTTGTTTCAGGCCCTGAGTGGGCCTGAAATTAGATTGTTTTAAATGATTACAGCAAAAGCAAGGTTAAATATTACTGATGGTATCAACAATAATTACAGATTATAGGTTATATATTACACAAAAACCATAATAGAAGCAATGTTTCATTGATTTCAAAAGGATTACATACATTGTACAAATATACAATGTTTGTCATGACACTTACATATGCATTGTATGAACAAAAGCAATATTTACATATTTATCTTCCAGAACTTGTCTCTCATTATTTTATATCCCACCTGAAATCGATAAGCTTTCATTTGCTTTTGGCTAAACTCTGTAGATCTTTGAAAGATCAGACTTTCAGCATACCGCATAATGAAAAAAGCATAATCCAACCTGAAAAAACCAATATTGTCATTGTTCTCATCTTAAAAATCTAACCATGAAATCAATTGTTATGTTTAACCAAAAAAAACATCATCTTACGATCTGCTTTGGGTGGGTCCTTCTACTACAATTTTATTAAAATCTGTCCCCGATATGGAAGACAATCTTTTATTCCATATCTTGTAATATGACCAGTTCAAATTTTTGAAAAACGCCACCTACACAGATATTACATTAGTAACAATTATATTGCATTGAAACTTTTCGTAGAGCTATATATATGAAATACAAAACATACAATTTTTTCAAATTTGGCAGTGTACCCTTCTGTGGCGCCGAGAGAATTATAATGATGGATACTACCTTCCTCGAGGTCAATAATCATTAGATGTGAATGATCATCTGTATTATTTAGAGGACAAATGATATATCTAATTGGCTTATCTGTATCAGTAGCAATTGATTATTCAAATACTGTAGCGTGAATCACCTCAAACAGTTCCTATGTTTATTAAAAAGGAAGTGTTAGTCGACTAAATTCTAGGAAAAACAACAAAACAACTTGCTAATTGACTTGCATCTAACCCCACCCCACAGAATATGGAGGGGTGGTATGGTGAGTTACAGGATTTTGCTTAATTTACAAGAATTGTCCAGTATGTATTTATGCAATCCCCGGTGGTGTAGTCATTCCAATCAAATATTGTCAAAAATGATTGCATATCTAATGAAAATGTCACATTAGACCATATTGGATTATTCTGATACCTACATGAACATAATATAAGCAACTTAATTAGAAGGTGAACGAATAAATTTTATTAATGAATGAGAATAATCATAATTGTTTTACAAATTCATGCAATCGCAATAACAACTAACTCACTTTAATTTACTAAGCTTTAATAAGGTTTCAGCAATCTCTGCATCTTTATTCTTCTTAAAAAATGCCCTAACATTCTTCAAGATTTTGCTTTTCACCTTTTGAATTTCTTTTGCTTTAGCTGCCTGTTGTTCAGATATGTTTGTTTGGGTTAAGGTCACATATGTTGTTGTTTGCGTTGTAGTTTGTGACATTGATGGGGCAGGAGCCTTCTCATCTTGATCTTGATCTTCATCCTCATCCTCTTCCTCATCCTGAACAACTTCTTTGCCCTTGCCTTTGGCCTCGTAGGCTGGTCTGACCTGAGTTATTTTCCTTTTTTTGGGAAGTGGCTCAGGTTCATCTGACCCTTTGCTTTCCAATTGTTTATGCAGCTTCATGATTCTCTGGTTAGCCTGGAGTATGATCGTTTCTCTTACAGCTGCCATTTTTTTGTAGTGATCATCTTGTTCTTTAAGTTGGAAATCTTTGTCACCAATTATTGTATCCTTTTTAGCAATGATTTCATCTTTTTGTTTAAGCTGGGACTCCTTCTCCGCAATTACTGTTTCCTTCTGAGCAATAATTTGATCCTTGTCACTGATGGTTGTTACCCTGTCAATTTTAACATCCTCCAAACTTTTAAGTGCTATAGTTCATTATTGTTGTAAGGTATCAATTTGTTCTTACTTTTCTATACATAGATTGCAGGTTTCCATTTCTAAGGCCTGTAGCCTTCCTTCTGTTGCCTGGCTTCCTTCTGGTGCCTGCTGTAATACCTCACAGTGTACCTCAAGTGGTTGAGTTGGAGGAGAGTAGTGAGGTACCAAATCAAGCTATGACTCAGCTGGAATTAAATCAACAATAATTAAATTTGTGATCACACGGTCTATTCTCCTCTTGATACTCTCAACATGGGCTTTAGGCCAAGTCCAGCGAAGTATTCTTGGCAATATATAAGGATATTCTGGAGCAGCAATACTAATATGTTCACTTAGCCATACCTGCAACATGATTATATTCTATAATTAATATCGATCATATCATATATGAGCAGGTATACGTACTATAACTTACAACCAAAATATTTAGAAATCCCTTGAGCAAGGGAGCCTTGCCCGTTTGGCTTGAATCACCTACATTTGTTCTATGCCTCAGTGTAACCTCCTTTCCAATGGAATCCAACTGAGGAACCATGAAATTGTAGACGGCATTGCACCAATTATAGGTTGTTAGGTTGTCAAAATCATTTACGCAATCAATTAGTGACAGGGCAGGAATGACAAGTATGCTGCTAGTACCATAAAATAGAACTGTAAAAAAAAATAAAGTATATACAACTGATAATAGAGCTTGTCATTGGATGTAGACTTCATTATCAGTTTCTCCAAATGCTTGGCAGAACAACTTGACTCTTCAAAATACTGCTTGTACAGTGGGCTGGAGGCCTCGTTCAAATCAAGTTGCACTATCTCTCCATTGTCAGGTAGCCCTAGAATAAGTGATATATCAACCTTTGCGAATTTCAGATTTTTCCCATGGAATATAAAGCTCTATTCTTCTTCATCCCAATTATCGAACATATTTTGAACCTGGGGTCTTACACATGAAGTATTAGGGAGGTTCAGGACCCAAGAAAAGGGTGTATCTCGAAGCAACTGTTCTTGTGCTGGTGTGGGTGGAACTGAACCAATAAAATTTTGAAAATGGCAAAGGCTACTTTTCCAGTTTAGAATTTTTCATACAAATGGAGCTTAATTAACAATAAAGGATTTTTTTAACAAGAATACATCGATATTTACTCTCATGTTTTACAAAACATGCCCCTCAGAATATTAACTGTCAGATCAAATCTCATTTTCCTCATGCCTCCTTATTTGAAATCCATCTTCTCATCATATAAGAGACATCGAACGTATTACATCACAAAAAAGGCACAGTCCACGCTGAAAATAACAATAGAGTATTTTTTATTTCACTAAGTGGGTATATCAAATACTTTCATATTTTTAAACTCATCCTCATTTACTTACATATGTTTTTGTGGGGGACAGTTGTGACTGACGGAGGGCCAATTGTCCAAGGGATGATGATTTTATAGATATGGATGAATAGCCGTAAGTTCCTCGCGACTATATTATTTAAGTTCTTTTACCTGTAAAATAGATCATGATTTTAATAATCACCATGACTGATATTTTAGACACAAAGATTAACATATATATGAATAAAGGTTGCTCACCGCTGAGTCAAAGCCATTCATATATTTACGGCGACTAGCAAAGAGAATTTAAATGATTGAAAGTCATGGCTTCTGTACCCACCGCCAACAAGTGAAAGTGTGTATTATCACTGCACAAAGGTATTAAAACATATCTAAACCCTTGTTCTATCATATCAATCTTCATCACTTGTTGCAGGGAAAACTTTCTTGAAGATCTTATTGATGCCTAAAAAAATGCATACAGAAAATTATTAATAGCCAAATCATAATATTAGGTCTTCTACAATCTATCTTGTAAATTCATTTACATCACTTACTGTGAAGAAGGTTGAATAATATATTGACTTGTTGTATGACCTACCACATGCGGATGCTCCCCTAAATAGAATTTTACAAAAGACATCAATTACCTCGCCTTTTGTAAAATCCTCTCCATTGAGGATTTGTAAGAATGAATGCAAATTCAAAGCAAAGGGTGCATCCTCCCAAATAAATTCAGATGTCAGCCTGCCAAGTAAATTGATAAGATTATATATTAAAGAACAAGATATATTAACTAAACTATGTTTCGTAACTTACTTTAGGTTCTCCAAAATATTTATCAGGTAGGACACTTCTTTATCTTGATTTTTCTTCTTTCAATTCATAAAATGTTTATTCACAAACTACATCAATACATTTTCAAAAAACTAATTAATGATCAAATTCAATAATAATTAAGGTATTTTATATGAAAGTAAATCACATACATCAATGCCTTGTTGCCTCATTTTGTATAGTTCGGAGGTCCTTCTTGTTTCCTCCTCTGTGTTTTCTTCAGATATGACTTCCATTACAGTTATCGTTTCTCTTGCTTGATCTATATCCTCCTCACTAATTTTTCTTTTTCCCTTGTTCATGACATTTGATATTTCTTTCTTACTCTGCTTCCCCTTTGGTAATAGCCGGTGTCATACTGGACTATCAATTGGAGTATCCCTGTAATCATACCGAGTTCAGTCACGTCCTCTTCTTGTTCTACAATATACTGGATCAGAAAGAGGATCGACTACAGGGTAGCTTTCTTGTGCCCCCATGCCCTTTATTTCAATTATTGAAAGTAATTCCTTAACCCTTTCATTCAAAATAATATTCTCCTCTGTTAGCTCCTTGATTTGCTTGTCTTTAAGAATGCATTCACCACATAGCCTTACATCTTCTGTGTCATCTCCTTGCGATGTCTCCATTGGCCGTGAAATGTCATCACTGATATCAAGGATCTCAAACAAATTGTTCTCATGTAGGTTAGGAATTATTTCTACAATGACATGTCAATTAACAAGTACACAATGTTACTGCTTCTATATCAAACTAACATAGATGACAGTTTAGAATAATTACCTCTTCCAGCGACAGTCGGTTGACAAGGGCCCTCACCTGACTAATATGCAAAGAAATATTCCTCCACTTATTTATTCGGGGTCCTTCAACATTGTATGATTTTTGAATTGGTACATGCTCCAAAAATCATGCCTACACCAAGTTTTCCAGCCAAATACATTAATGACAGCAAAATATTATAAAATTTAACAAGAAAATTCTACTCACTGCCAAAAGCCCAGCAAACCCCTTTAGGTAAGGGAGGTTGGTGCTGGTCTGGTATCCCTGAGTTGATGAAAATAAGTCCCCAATCTTAGGTAATTGTGGAGACAAATTGATGGATAACTTCCACCCAGTTGAATCTAGCAAGATTCTCATAATTATCTACTATATCTACAAGACCTAGAGGGACCTTATATGTACTAGATGAAAATAAAACACAAACAAATATATACAAAATATAGAATTTACACACTAATAAAACATCATCCTCCGATTCAACACTTTTTGAATAATATTTAAGTAACTCCTCAATTCTTGTTTTGGTAGGTTTTTCTTTTGAGAAGTAAGTAAGATAGAGGTCACCCGATGCTTTAGTTAAATTAATAGGGACCGAAACACCACGATCCACTATACTCAATAACAAAGCAACATCTCGTCTGGTGAACGCAACCGGTATACCTGAAACATTTAAAATATTTAGTTATCATCAACAATATAGCTTTCAAATGATTTCACTTTGGGTCTGAAATCATTTTATTTCAGGCCAAACGTGGGCCTGAAATGAGTCATTTTAGGCCCAGCGTGGGCCTGAAATGAAATCATTTCAGGTCCACGTTGGGCCTGAATTGAAATCATTTCAAACCCTCGGTAGGCCTGAAATGAAATGAGTGAAATGTATCCCTGTTTTGTCTTACTATAGATATTGTTTACAATTCATAATTAAAACTATTATCTGAGAATTTAAAAACTTGCGAGGTTGAATCCCAACTTTCGAATATATTCACCAAAATTCCACGGATATGTTGCAATTCTTGTATGCCCAAGAAAACACTGAAGAGCGACTTTTTGATCTTCACAATGTGTCGATCATTTAAAATTTAAAATGCTTCAAAAAATTATTTAAAGTGCCCTAAAATACTGTACCAATGTAATTTTTTCCCAAATCATCTGAAACCTATAGTTTTTATACATTACAAATTTATTAAGCAAAAATAAGTTTAAACATGTGCACAAACTCTGCTGTTTTGACCTAAGACTATCGCTAACATACCTTACTGGGTAATGCCAAGGAAAAAGACGTTGAAATAGCCACAGACCTTTCTCTTGCCATTATCAAAAATATAAGCCTTGCAAAAACCCTAACCCCTACTTTGGATAGTGCCGAGCAGTCTGGACTTAAACCTTAACACTTACAGCCACCTCTGGGACACACACAAACACTTACGAAACTTCCCTAGGTTTTGGTTGGGGAGACGGATTCAGGGGATAGCTCACGGCGATAGCACAATGTCTGCCACCTTCAACAATACCATTAACGTTATTGTGCTGAGAGATGAAAAATTGACTCCATGTCCATCCGACCCATAAATTAATATTATACTGATAAAGTGGTTCGGAAGTCTCGAAAAGTGAATCGAGAATGCCTTCACTTGGCGGGATGGGTATAATAGGAAGTTCACTATATGGAATGCACCCTTTGGTAAAAAAGAAAGTATGGCACGCGTTTTGGTAATTACCAAATCTTGGGTACGCCCTTTGGTAAAAAGCTGAACTTATTTAGGTTGTTATTCATTTCCTTAATTTGCTGTAAGTAATCTCCATAGGAAATGGCAATTATACTCATAGGTGTTTATTCTTCCTTTAAGTAGTGGATCCTCAGTGTTCTAATAGGATCATAGGTGCCAAAAAGATGATTCGCTCATCCTGTGAATGAGTCTCAGGGTCAATACAGAAAAAGTAAATCACGGAGATCTATTTAAGAATTTTCAAATTTTAAATACACTCTGATGGGGTTGAGCACCCCATGACTGACACGTGGACTGAAGAAGCTATGTGATAAGATCTACCAAGTCTGGAAGACTCTCTGTTCTTGACTCCTGAGACCCCCTCAGGAAGGTGGATTCCCGACACCACCTCGGGTAGACATGCTCTTTAGATTGCTCTAGGAGGACACACGCCCGAGATCACCTCGGGAAGGTGAACGCCCGGGATCCCCCTGAGCCAAAGGACCCCGAGATCACCTCGGGGTAGTGATAACTTTCATTTTGTTGATTAAATTAGGCCCTCAAATCCATGTTTTGATCCACTATTCATATGCTTAAGTTTGCATTATATTAGGTTTCATGGATTGTCTCCATTTTAGCTTAAAATTCAATTCATTCTATATTTAAGATGTTTTGGCAGTAAAATTTAATATCATTTTGTAGGTTTCAGATGATCATGGACCTGGATCATATTGGGTCAAACTTGGGTCAGAATTGGATCCGGATCAAAGGGATCAAGCATCGGATTAATATGGGCCGTCCATTCAAGAGAACGGTTAGATCTGAACCATCCTCCAACTTTTGGTCGATCCAAGCTCAAGATAGACTTAATCAAGTTCATGGATCAAGATCTGAAAGTTTGGGCCAGATCAGAGTTAATTCAGCCGTTGGATCAAGCAATAGAGGATCTAGACCGTCCAAGCTAAAGAAGAGAAGATCTGAGCCATCCGCTTCAGATCTAAGTGATCCGAGATAAGGAGCAGTAGATCAGAGCCATTGATCAAGATCTGAGAAGTTTGGATTTGATCTGACTTGATTCGACCGTTGGATGAGATGGGAGCAATCACAGCCGTCCAAAATTCAAAAGGAAATTTAAATGAGGAATTCCCTCTCGCTGAGCTCGTGGTTGCTAGATCGCGTCTTCTGTTTCGTTCTGTTCTTCGTGTTGTTCAATTTCCGATCGGAGGTGACCACCAGATCAAGTTGTTTTCCAATTTTCGATTCATCAAGCTCAGTTTCCATGGAAGGATTGCAATCCCTTCGTATCTGAAAGCTCCGCCGAGGGTTTCACCATGAGCAAGCTCCATCCGACCAACCTTCATCCGATTCCATTTCCTTATCAATCGGGCCAAATCAGAGGGGTTCTCTGAGCTGGTTCGAGGTTCCCTGAGCTGCCACTCGCCATCCAAACCATCGCAGAAGAGAGGATCGGAAGGAGTTCAGATTCCACCGCAAGCTACGCGATTCCATCTCTGTAGCTGAGTTCTGATCAATTCTCGAGCAAGGGGGTTCCGAGCTCGATCTTTGTGTGACGACAAGGAGAAATCTCGGTGAAGAACTTGAACTGGTGTCTATAGCTTGTAGATTTCGTTTCTGTAATCAAATCTGCATTGTTTCAGTAAAGTTTCAATTCGCGTTTCAGACACAGATCGGTCCTGGACTGATCCAGACAGCACCTGATCGGCCATCAGTCCGATCAGGCGTGTATCTGATCAGTCAGCCGACCGATCAGGAGATTTTCCTGCACAAACAAACTCTATTTTAGTTTTCAGCTTGCTTAAATTTCCATTTCCGAATTTAGAAACAATGTTAGTGAATCTCTGCAATTGATATCAGTTCTATATTTCAATCTTGCAACTTTAAATTGTTATGTTAAATTTTCCTAGTGGTTAAGTTTCATTCTTGCAATACCTAGTTTAACTCTACTTAGTTGAGTCAATTCCATTTCAAACTTACTTCCATTCTTATTTGCAAAACAAAACCGCCATTTTATCTAGAAAACCTAAATCATTTTACGACAAATAATTTTCAAGCTTGATTCAAACACTCACAACTAGTCCTTGGAAAAAAATACGACCTGAGACCCCTATTCTACATTTCTATTTTGCTAGCAAGGGTTTTCAGCTATAAATTCTAAATTTGAGTGCTCATCGTGACACTGGTATTCGGCACCATCAAATTTTTGGCGCCGTTGCCGGGGAAACTATCTACTTGAGTTTGTTTGATTTTAGCTTGCTTGCTTACTGTTATATCTTGTGATTTAGTTTGTGTGCCTATCTCTATATTTTTGTGATTCATTACACTCGCTTCATTCTTTTTTATACATTTGCTGCGATATTTTGTTTGTTGTATGACCAGATCTGCAGGTGGTATTCTAGAAGAGTTTGATCCTGAAATTGAAAGGACTTTCAGAGCCAGGAGGAACCAAATTAGTGCTTCAGAGACTATCGCTATTCTTTCTACTCAGTCTATCTCAGCTTATTCAGTTGATCCTATGGTAGACCACCAGAAAACTATGAAGGAACTAGCAGCACCAAATGATGCTTTTCAGTATTCCTACATTGCCTACCCAGAGCTCACTGGAGATTTTGAATTAAGATCAGGACTTATTCATCTCTTGCCCAAATTTCATGGTCAGTATGGGGAGGATCCCAACAGACATTTACATGAGTTTCACGTTGTTTGCTCCACCATGAAGCCTCAGGGGATTTCAGAGGAAGATATCAAGCTGAGAGCATTCCCATTTTCTTTGACTGGAGCAGCGAAGGATTGGTTTTACTACCTACCTACTGGGCATGTTTCTAGCCGGATTTCTATGAAAAAAGATTTTTGGAGAAGTACTTGTAGGATCGTTTATGGTGTGCTAGAGGGGGGGATGAATATCACTTCTTTGTCGTTTTGATCTCTACAAAGTTGTTAGCACAGCGGAAACAATAATATGCAAAGTAAATAAGAAATAAAACACTGCTATCACCTCGATTTACTTGGTATCCACCCCGGTCGGGTGACTAATCCAAGAATCCGTCGGTGGATCAACCCCCGGATAACCTCCGGCTAGATCTGTCACTCCTTGTGGGTGGAAAAATCTCGCCACAACACCTTGAACGCTCTCTGATCACAGTAGACTACTAACTTACTTTACCCAAGCAAGTTTCGTCAAGCAAGATGGTAGGAAACGAGCCCCTTTAAATAGGGCTCGAATCTGAAACAGTCGCTTACCAGTCGACTGCCCCTGGGGTAGTCGACTGGTCCCACTCAGATTTGACCGTTACAGTACAACGTTCAAATCTTGCCAGCCTGCTCTAGCCTACACCAGTCGACTACCCCTAGGCCAGTTGACTGGGACACACCTAAGCCTAGAGTTTCACTCCCGAGTACAAGTATCTTTCGCACTCAAACCCTCCCGGCTTAGCCCCTGAGTACAAGCACTCATACTCAGCCTCTCTCAACCTAGTTGACTCTTCACCAGCAGTCTTGACTGTTGCCTTCACGCCCTCTTCATTTTTGGCCCTCGTCACTCGTCCCTCGTCACTCGTCCCTCGTCACTCGTCCCTCGTCCCTCGTCCCTCGGATGCGCACGCAAGCCTTCAGCTTGCCTCCATGCCACCCTTCATGTACGCCTCGAAGTCCGCGTCCCTCGGCTCATCATCTCTGCTATCAATGGTCCCTTGGATGCGCACGCAAGCCTCCAGCTTGCCTCCATGTCATCCTTCTCCTGAAGACATCAACCAAGTTCACGTGTACCTGTACACCTGCACACTCATGTACACATATGAGAACACCACAAATCCTAACTTAACCATATTGCCAACACATCAAAATATCATGATCCTCCAGATCATCTCAGGGCCAATTGCCCCAACAATCTCCCCCTTTTTGATGCGTGGCAATATGTCACGTTAGGTAAACATATAGCAATAACAATAGCAAAAGTAATTGAAATTCAAGCATAACATACAAGAGGCTACCTCCCCCGTAACCTATGCTTTCTCCCAAATTTCAATCCTTATTGCTAATCCCAACTTAACTCTAAAGTTTCATAACCAAACTTAAGTTAAGTTTCAACCCAAACCTAACTTAATACTCAAATTCTCCTCCTTTGACACCATCAAAAGATTACCCCAAGCAACCCAACCCTTGGTGCCAAATAGAACTTAACCCCATTTTTGAAAAACCCTTCAGAGATCACCAAAAACATTCTGTCCACACGACCAGTCGACTGCCCCAAGGGCAGTTGACTGATACGACAGATTTCAGAATTTCAGCCGAAATTCACAAACTAATAAAAAATTCCAGAAAATCTGGAAAAATGTGAAACTTTGCAAGCACAGTTGTTAAGGTATTCCCTACCCTAGAAAAATTCGGTTCATGAAAAACATCAACCGTGCTTGACTTTTGGTACAAACTCTAAAGTGCTCAAATTATGTAAACTTTATATCAAGGTTGACCTCTACTCATGATATCCTATACTTTGCACTTTCTATCAACTTCCATTGACATTTAAAATGATTCCTAACTCCCCCTTTTTCATACAAATGTATTCATTTTGACAAGAGCTCCCCCTTATATTTTTAATGATTATCTCCTCTAAAGTGGTATCCTCTTGATTTTCAACCAAACCATATTAGATAGCAATCATTATAAAATTTCAAACATATCATGAGTACATAGATAATGATTATAAAAGAACCACTCATTAATACTTAGAGATATTCAAGTAATATTTAAAGCATCATTGAGCATGATAAAAATATAAAAACCAAATAGAAACTAATGAAATAAGTTACATGTCATAAACTCACACAATGAAGTAATCCATAGATGGTTCATGCATCAAACATAGGCATAGCCATGACATATGACCTAAAGTAATGTCTAGGGCCAAATCAGAAAGCCCGGAAAACATCCAAATACAGACTTCAGAATATAAAGTGTTTGAGAGGTATAAGAGAACATCAAGAACAAAACACTCTCAACACTAAAACCCAACAACTACATCATCTGATCAGAAGTACATGTGGTCGTTACCATCTGGAGGAGGAGGAGGAGGAGCCTGATATGCTAAATCTCATCGCTGCATCATCGCGTACATCTCATCTTGGCGGTTGGTCATCCTATCAACTTTTGCTTCAAGCCTCTGCTCCGTCTGCTGGCACCCGTGAATGTCCTCGCGGATGACGTGAACATCCTCCCGGAGCCCATGAACATCTGCCTGGAGCTGGGTAATCTCTGCTCGGGTGACCAGCTCGGCGGGCTCCTCATCTGCATCAGCGGCCTCTGGGCGCTCCCTCCAAATGAATGCTCCCTGTCTACACTCAATCCCTGCTAAGGACAATTGGCGTGTGCCAATTTGATCATAGTCCTTTGACAGGTGTCTCACCTGACCACTGGTCACACGAATGTCAAATCGTAGCTGGAAGAACTCAGTCAACATGTGGCAGAAAGACATATAAATTTTCCCATTAACACTCTGGGAAAAGTGACAGATCGAGGAAAACACATGCAAGGACACATCTATATCCAATCATCTCTCAAGAGCATACATCATCACTAAGTGAGGCAATCTAATCCTTGCTCTTCCCTTAGTGACAATGGGTAGGATGCACTCTACAACAATTTTATACAGAACATGGCTGGATGGACTCATAGGCTTTGCATCAAAGGTACGCTCAGATTCATGCCTATGCCGCCTAAAATAGTGAAGATGAATCTGATCAACGGTGATGTTTTGAAATTCAAGTGGCTCAATGACATTTGGAAAATAGGTGTTGACATTGTTGGATGCCCGACACTCTAAGAAACTGGCTAAAACCATGGGTGTGAAAGGAATGGTAACGCCGGCTACTCTTGATTCATAAATATTATTGTCTGAATCAATACAAGTTAAATTTGCATAGAACTCCTTGCATAGATCAATGTTAATGTCATGTTGGCAATAAACCAATTGTTCTATGCTAAAATGAGTCACCATCTCAATAATTTGTGGCGCTTTATCCTCAAAATAGGATTTGTTAAGATACCGACAAGGCAACACAACAAACTCATTTTCCTCGAACCTCTTCTTGCACTCCCGGCTCCTAAATATTGACTCCTCTAGAGCTTGGGGACCTGGTCGGGATGAACCCTCACCCCTAGACCTCTTAGACACAACCCTAATATACCAAACATATGCATGCATACCAAGAAAACCCCCCCAAAAGAGAAAATATCAAAGAAATCATACACAACACATCATATTAGTATCAATGCAAAGTCTAAATGGAGAAATGAACCTTAAATCGTCATACCTCTTGACTGCTCTTTTCATGTTTTTCGTTTTTGAGAGAATGGCTTGAGAAAAGAGGATTTCCACCAACCCTAGAAGTAGATCGGAGTTAGAGGAGGCCTTAGGGATGGATTTTAGGGCTTGAGACGGACTTAGGACGCAAAGGGAGTTGAGAGGAAGAGAAAATCGCCGGGAATAAGCAGCCAAAACCCTAGGTTTGGCTTTCCCGGCGCGCCCTTTTCTTTTATAAAACCCGCGAACCAGTCGACTGCCCCTGGGCCAGTCAACTGGGCCAGAGTGTAATTACATTCTGTGGGTTTTGCCAGTCGACTGGCCTCCAGCCAGTCGACTGGTGTCTGATGTTCTGAATTTCAGATTTTCAGTCCGAACTTCAGAAATGCCTAACTAATTCCACGAATTCCCAAAAATTCTGAAATCTTGTGGGGAGATTTGTGGATCCTATATTTACTTGGGAAAAATATAATTTCAGTCAAAGTCATCCCTAATCCCAAGTTTGGTACAAACTCCGAGTTTCTCTAAAATGTATCATAAAACCCTTCCCAAAAGTTCTAATTTGTATCTTACCTTGATGCTTCTTCCCATACTTATCCATAATCCATTCATAGCATCAAGTTATATGGTATTTAGGCATTAAAATCAATTTGTCTCAATTACAAACCCAATTTCACCTTTTTTCCTATAATTTTCCCTTTAGTGTGCCAATTCTCTAGGATTAAGACTACCCTTAGCCTTTTAACCTCTTGGCACACCCTATAGTCCTTTTCAATCCCCTAGGAGGAAACCACCTGAGATCCATTGACCATGGAACCCATTTTGGCTTCCAGAGCTCTCCCTTGAGCTCCTAGCCCTAATTATCTCTCTTGGTAATTCTTCTACAAAGGCAAGACCACACTGGTGCTTCTCTGGTGCTTCTTGACTTTCCACCATCACTCTCTTAACCCTATAAACCTTTTTCTTGGTCGATTTCTTTTTCCCTCCTTCAAATGGCTTTTCCTTGCCATTTTTGACTCTTTCTCTATCATAGTTATAGGGCATCCTTGAATATGATATTTTGTCAATATTAGCTCTCCTAGGATGGTATCCTAAACTTGACCTACCATTCTTATGATTTTGGTCCTTTGATATCACGTTCAATCTCTTGGACCCTTGAATGACTCTACCTAGATTTCTTTCTAACTTATCAAGTTTTGCTCTCAACACTTGATTTTCCTTTTCTAACTTCCTAACCTTAGAATCACTAGACCTAATTTGATCATTTCTAGGTCTACTTATTTTTCTAAGTATATTTTTCCCTTTCTTAAGGTTTATGTCTTGGTCCTTATTCCTAGAATTCCTAGATTTATCATGAACCATAGAATTCTTGGTGTTATGGTATACAAAATTGTTCCTACTTCTATCGTGATATTTAAAACCAAAAACACGCATGGGCACACAACTATTACTAATTCTATCATTCAAACAAATATTTTGAGCATTCATTGAAAAGTTTGAAGCATGAGTAGGGTTAGGGGGTACCTTCCTTACCCTTGGCGCTCCCCCTTGATGAGTGCTCCTCTTCCTTTCTTCTTTCTCCCATTTCCTAAGATGCTCCATCTTCTTGAGCTCTTTACTTCTTGGACATTTTATGTGATAATGCCCAAGCTCCCCGCATGTGAAACACCAAATCCTCTTTCTTTTGTTTTGAACTTCCTCATTCCTATAACCCATATTAGATTTAAATTGAATGAATTTGGGCTTAGGAATTGCCTTCTTTTTACCTAGTGGACACTTGTCCTTGTAGTGCCCCTTTTTATTACAACCAAAGCATATAATGTGCTCTCTTGACTTAGCTTTGATGGAGGTGGAAGTCGTCTCTTGCCCTTGTGAAGATGAGGGTCTCTCCTCCCCCTCAACACTGGAAGTTGTCATTTCTTCTTCTTCTTCGAATGGAATCGGTGCTTCTCCATTTACTTCTTCCACTTTTCTTGACAATTCAACTTCTTTTTCATCTTCTTTAATACTTGAGTCGATTTCCTCAAACTCTTCCACTCTTTGAGTTGATGTAGGGTTCTTATGAATTTCTTCCAACTTATTCCACAATTCGCATGCATTTGAATATTTCCCTATATCACTCAAAACATGGTTAGGCAACATATTAATCAAGATATTTATTACCTTCTCATTGGCCCTAGCTTGTTCTTGTTGTCCACTTGTCCAATATCTAGGGCGAAGCCTTTTGCCATGCTTGTCCTTGGGAATTTCGAATGGGTCTTCAATGGTCATTCTACACTCCCAATCCATCCCGAGCCACATCTTCATTCTATCTCTCCAATAGTCAAAATTTTCATGCTCATATGATGGTGGTGAGTTGATATCGTCACCCAACTTATTTTCCATGGTCCTTATCCTCTAGCAAGTGCTCCCTCGGCGGTTAGTCCGATCAAGAGCGGTCCTTCGCTTTGATACCAACTGTAGGATTGTTTATGGTGTGCTAGAGGGGGGGGTTAATAGCACTTCTTCGTCATTTTGATCTCTACAAAGTTGTTAGCACAGCGGAAACAATAATATGCAAAGTAAATAAGAAATAAAACACTGCTAACACCTCGATTTACTTGGTATCCACCCCGGTCGGGTGACTAATCCAAGAATCCGTCGGTGGATCAACCCCCGGATAACCTCCGGCTAGATCTGTCGCTCCTTGTGGGTGGAGAATCCTCGCCACAACACCTTGAACGCTCTCTGATCATAGTAGACTACTAACTTACTTTACCCAAGCAAGTTTCGTCAAGCAAGATGGTAGGAAATGAGCCCCTTTAAATAGGGCTCGAATCTGAAACAACCGCTTACCAGTCGACTGCCCCTGGGGCAGTCGACTGGTCCCACTCAGATTTGACCGTTATAGTACAACGTTTAAATCTTGCCAGCCTGTTCCAGCGTACACCAGTCGACTGCCCCTGGGCCAGTCGACTGGAACACACCTAAGCCTAGAGTTTCACTCCCGAGTACAAGTATCTTTCGCACTCAAACCCTCCCGGCTTAGCTCCTGAGTACAAGCACTCATACTCAGCCTCTCTCAACCTAGTTGACTCTTCACCAGCAGTCTTAACTGTTGCCTTCACGCCCTCTTCATCTTTGGCCCTTGTCCCTCGGATGCACACGCAAGCCTCCAGCTTGCCTCCATGCCACCCTTCACGTACGCCTCGAAGTCTGCGTCCCTCGGCTCATCATCTTTGTTATCAATGGTCCCTCGGATGCGCATGCAAGCCTCCAGCTTGCCTCCATGCCATCCTTCTCCCAAAGACATCAACCAAGTCCACGTGTACCTGTACACCTGCACACTCATGTACACATATGAAAACACCACAAATCCTAACTTAACCATATTGCCCACACATCAAAATATCATGATCCTCCAGATCATCTCAGGGCCAATTGCCCCAACAGTACTTTCCAGCATCTAGGACTGCAATTATCAGAAAGAGCATATGTGGAATACAACAAGTAGTGGGAGAGACTTTGTATGACTACTGGGAAAGGTTCAACAAACTTTGTTCTAGTTGCCCACAGCATCAGATCAGTGAACAGCTACTCATACAGTACTTTTATGAGGGTCTTCTCCAGATGGATAGAATTATGATAGACGCTGCAGCAGGAGGTGCCCTAGTGAACAAAACACTAGATTAAGCTAGGGAGTTGATTTCAAACATGACAGAGAACTCACAATAATTTGGGAGTAGAGCTTTGTCTACCAGAGGAGTAAATGAGGTTCAGATGGTATCAAATGAGCAAAAAGAAATCAAGAATTCATTGATGGAGCTTACATCCCTGGTGAAGCAAATGACTCTAAACAATGTGAGCTAAGTTCAGAATTTTTCAATACCTCCATCTTTAAGCCAAGTGATGAGGTTATGCAGTATTTGTTCAAGTCAAGACTATAACTCGGATCTATATCCTAACCTCCAACAAGATGAGACATTAGCTACATTGACTAGGGGACAATTCCAAGCCAAAAACAACCCCCTACTCATCTACCTATAATCCGGGTTGGAGGGATCATCCAAACTTGAAGTATGACAATTCTTTTTATCAGCAAAACTCATCACAACAGCCCTATCAATAGCCCCAACCGAATTTCCAACAAAATCAGCAAGGGCAACCATAAATTCAGCAATTTCAGCCATCATTTTAGCAATTCCAGCAACCTTTTCAAGGGAATCAGCAAAAGCTATCAAGGGAATCTGAATTTTCAGCAACAATATCAACCATCTCAGCAAGGTTTTCAACCCTTCAACCCCCAAATCAGAATTTCCATCCTACACAATTTCAGCCCTCTCAACCACAATTTCAACCTCAACCTCAGAATTTTCAGAGCTATAATTCTCAACAATTTCAACCAAGTTTCCAGCCTATTTCTCAGCAAATTCCACAGCCATTTCAACCCTACAATCAGCCCCAACATCCCTACTTTCAAGGATCACAGTAAGTTCAACAATTTCAACAACCTACTTCTATATTTCAAAGCCAATCAAAGCCTCATGCTAACCAAGGAGGCTATGGAGGCTCTAGTGGGGGAAATGCACAACAACAAAGGATAGAAGAGATGCTTCAAAAACTTTTGCAACAACAAAGAAATGACCCCACCATACAAAATCTTGAGAGGCAAATTGGACAATTGGCTAGTGGGATGAACCAAATGCAAGCCCAAGGATCAAGCCAACTACCTTCTCAAGTTACTCCCAATCCAAAGGGAAACGTTAGTGCTATTACTTTGAGGAGTGGGAAGGTGGCTTCAACTCAAAATGGTCCAAGAGCTGATTTTTTTGAAAACAGGATAACAACTTCATTTCCAGCCCCAAACAACCCTGAAATCACTTCAAAATCAGTTGGTTTCAACCCTAGTCCAAGCCTAACTCCTTCCTCAAGTAATCCTATGATTTTTGTGAAGAATAAAGGAGGAATCAGTGAAAAAGGAGAGTTTACAGCAGCTACTTCAGTGGGGAAATCAGTCCAAATTTCAGCCCCTCAACTTTCGGCTCAAGAGGCAGAATTAAGGGTTCCTTTGCCCTTCTCCCAGCGCAAAACTCAAGCCAAGAAGAAGGTGGAGGAGGAGAAAGCTAAAGAATACAATGAGCTTGTGAAATTGTTTAGTAAGGTGAAAATCAATGTACCCTTGTTGACCATGATAAAATAGATTCCTAAGTATGCAAAATTCCTCAAAGACTTATGTGTTCACAAGAAGAAGCTTAAGGAGAATGAGTTAGTCAGCTTGGGGAAAAATGTTTCAGCACTTATCCACTCCATTCCTCAGAAGTGTGAAGATCCAGGGGTTTTCACTGTGTTTTGTGAGATAGGGAGGACCATGTTCCATGATGCTATGTTGGATTTAGGAGCTTCCATAAATGTGATGCCCAGATCAGTCTTCCAGATGCTTGGTATTGGCCCTCTACAGCCTACTGGTGTGGTGATTCAGTTAGTAGACCGGAGTCAGACCCACCCAGCCGGTATACTTAAAGATGTGTTGGTAAAGGTAAAGGAGCTGATATTTCCTACAGATTTCTATATTCTGGACATGGAGGGAGACTACGTTGCACACAGATCTCCACTCATCCTAGGGAGGTCGTTTTTAAAGACAGCGAGGACAAAGATAGATGTTTATGCTGGCACACTGTCCATGGAGATTGGAGACACAGTAGTTCAATTTAGCATATTTGATGCCATGAAGCGCCCTAGAGAGGACCACTCCATTATGAGCATTGGGATTCTAGAGGAGTTGGATGATGCAGATATATTGGCTGAGGGAGCTTCATTGATGGATTCCAGAGGAGTTGGTATTTCAGAAGAGGCTGAGGTGGTAGTTGCTATTGAGGCTGAGGACATTTCAGAAGGTATTTTAGACTTACTTCCAGTTGGAGAGGATTTTCTAGGTGTAGGGGATTGCACAGAGCCCCAAGGATCACCTATTTCTATTGATATTTCAGAGGACTCAAAAGAGAGGTGTGTGAGTGTAGGGGATTGCACTGAGCCCCAAGGATCACCCATACCTAGTGAGCAGGCCCAGATTGAGCTTAAGCCACTACCAGATCATTTAAAGTATGTTTTTCTTGCAGAGGAGCAGAGTTTTCCAGTCATTATTGCTTAGCACCTGAAATCAGAGCAGGAAGAGAAATTATTGCAAGTCCTGAGGCAGCACAAGAAAGCTATTGCGTGGACTTTATCAGATATACTAGGTATTAGCCCAGCTATTTGCATGCACAGGATCTTTTTGGAAGAAAATGTCAAACCAGTGAGACAACCACAGAGGAGACTTAATCCACTCATTTTGGATGTTGTAAAGAAAGAGGTGACTCGAGTTCTACAGGCAGGTATCATTTACCCTATTTCTGATAGTCAGTGGGTTAGTTCCATTCATGTGGTGCCTAAGAAATCTGGAGTTACAGTGGTGGAAAATGCGAGTAATGAGCTAGTGCCCACCAGAGTTAAGAATTCATGGAGAGTATGCATTGATTACAGGAAGCTAAACCAAGTCACGAGGAAGGATCACTTCCCATTGCCATTTATTGATCAGATGCTTGAGAGGTTGGCAGGGAAGTCCCACTACTGCTTCTTGGATGGGTACTCAGGCTACTTCCAGATTTGTATTGACCCGGAGGACCAGGAGAAGACCACCTTCACTTGTCCCTTCGACACATTTGCTTACAGACGGATACCCTTTGGACTCTGTAACGCTCCAGGAACTTTCCAGAGGTGCATGGTAAGTATATTTGGTGAGTTATTAGAGCACTGTATAGAAATTTTCATGGATGATTTTTTAATTTTTGGCACGTCATTTGATTCATGTTTAGATAATTTATCTAGGGTTTTACATAGATGCATTGAGACTAACCTTGTGCTTAATTTTGAGAAATGCCACTTTATGGTAGAGCATGGTATTGTATTAAGACATATAGTCTCTAGGAGAGGTATAGAGGTAGATCATGCTAAAATTAGTGCTATATCTTCTTTATCTTACCCCGTATGTGTACGGGATGTTCGTGCCTTTCTTGGACATGCAGGCTTCTACCGCAGGTTTATTAGAGACTTTAGCGATATTGCTCGACCCTTGACAAAACTTTTGCAAAAAGATGTTGAATTTTGTTTTGATGATAAGTGCAAAGAAACTTTTCACAGATTAAGGGAGGCTCTTACCACAGCTCCTATTATTAGACCACCTGATTGGAATTTACCATTTGAACTAATGTGTGAAGCATCTAACTTTGCTGTAGGATCTGTTCTAGCACAGAGGGTGGATGGAGCACCTCATGTCATATGCTATGCGTCCAAGACCCTAAATGCCGCCAAAACCAATTACACCACCACTGAGAAGGAGCTTCTTGCCATTGTTTTTGCTTTAGACCATTTTAGATCTTATTTATTGTGCTCACATGTCATTGTTTTTTCTGATCATGCAGCTTTAAAGTACCTATTGAAGAAGCCAGATGCTAAGCCTAGGCTAATCAGATGGATGCTTCTACTCTAGGAGTTTGACTTGGAAATCAGAGATAGGAGTGACAAAGAAAACTTGGTTGCAGATCACCTGAGCAGGATTAAGGGAGATGGATCCCCTACCACCATTGATGATGATTTTAGAGATGAGCATCTTCTTGTAGTACATGGTGAGTCACCTTGGTATGTAGATCTTGTTAATTTCTTAGTAGCTCATGTTTTTCCTACACACTTTTCTAAAGCTCAAAAAGATAAACTTAAAAGTGATGCTAAATTCTATGTGTGGGATGACCCGTATTTATAGAAATTTTGTAATGATCAAATAATTAGGAGATGCATACCTGACCATGAGATTTGTTCAGTACTTACTTTTTGCCATTCATCAGCATGCGGGGGACACTTTGGACCACAAAGAACAGCTAGGAAAGTTTTAGAGTGTGGATTGTATTGACCCACCTTATTTCATGATGCATATGTGTTTTATAAAAATTGTGATAGATGTCAGCGAACTGGAAACATAGGAGCTAGAAATGAGATGCCCCAACAGACTATGCTATATTGTGAGATTTTTGATGTTTGGGGTATAGACTTTATGAGACCTTTTCCTGCATCTTGTGGATATTTGTACATTTTACTTGCTGTAGATTATGTTTCTAAATGGGTAGAGGTCATTCCCTCCAGGACTGATGAGTCTTGTATTGTTATTAGTTTTGTCAGATCACACATATTTTGCAGGTTTAGAATTCCCAGAGCTATCATAAGTGACCAAGGATCTCACTTTTGCAACAAACACATGAAGGCCCTACTTAGCAAGTATGAGGTTGTACACAAGGATTCTACTTCCTATCATCCCCAAACAAATGGCCAAGCCGAAATTTCAAATAGAGAAATCAAATCAATTTTGGAAAAGACCGTTGGGCCAAATAGGAAGGATTGGAGCAAGAGACTAGATGATGCACTATGGACCTATAGAACGGCATTCAAGACACCAATTGGCATGTCTCCCTACGGCTTTGTGATAAGCGAAAGCTGGTAGAGACAGTTGACACTGAGCAACCAGAGCTACTGATGAAGTACTGCGACTTCCACGGCAGTACGACACACTCTGTTGAGGCAATCTGTGTTCCGGAGTGACCAAGTGTTTTAATGTTTGGGCAAAGGGTTTAAGTTAGGTTTACCCTTGTGTTCTTATATGTGTATGTTGAGTGTGCAGGTTGTACAGGTACACATATTGACATGACTGGACGGCCTCGGTACGGTGAAGGGTGGTATGAAGACAAGCTGGAGGCTTGTGTGCACCCGAGGGACCTTGGAGAGCAGGGACGATAAGCTAAGGGGCGCGGACTTCGAGGCATGCGTAAAGGATGGCATGTAGGCAAGCTGGAGGCTTGCGTGTATTCGAGGGACGGGAGCCGAAGATGAAGAGGGCGCGAAGGCAATAGTCGAGGCTGCGGATGAGGAGTCGGTCGAGTGGTGAGGGTACGAGTGCTGTGTGATTGTACTCGGGAAATCCTAGGGTTTGAGTGCGGAGTGGAATGTACTCAGGAAGGGTAACCTTAGGTGGGTGAGTAGACCAGTCGACTGGCCTGGGGGCAGTCGACTGATGAAACTCACAGAAGGGTCTCAGCCTGGGACCAGTCGACTGCCCTGGGGGCAGTCGACTGATAGGTGGCTAGTGAGTTGGCTGAGAATTCTAATGTTGGGGTGCAACAGTCGAATTTCAGTGGCACTAGTCGACTGCCCTAGGGGCAGTCGACTGGTAGCGAGGGTTTCAGCCCGAGTCCTATTTAAAGAGGACTTCGTGGTGGCTGAGATCCTTGACGAAACTCGCTTGGGTAAAGTGAGTTAGTAGTCTATTATGATCAGAGAGCGTCCGAAGTGTTGTGGCGAGGTTTCTCCACTGGAGCGAAAGATCTAGCCGGAGGTTATCCGGGGGTTGATCCACCGACGGATTCTTGGATTAGTCACCTGTCCGGGGTGGATACCAAGTAAATCAGGTTGTTAGCATTGTTTATTTTACTTTGCATATTATTGTTTCCGCTGCGCTAACGACTTTGTAGAGATCGAAATCGACAAAGTGCTATTCACCCCCTCTAGCACACCGAAAACGATCTATCAGTTGGTATCAGAGCGAAGGACCGCTTGTGATTGGACTAACCGCCAAGAAGAGCAAAAGCTAGAGGGAAGAACATGGAAGAAAAATTCGGGGAAGACATCTACACTCCGTCGGCCTACGACCATGAAGATTTCGGGTATTGGAAGTCGAGAATGGAGACATGGTTTGCGATGGAGTGGGAATGTAAAATTGCACTTGAAGAGCCCTTCAAAGTTCCAAAGGACAAGCATGGAAAGAGGCTTCGTCCTAGATATTGGGACAAAGATAAACAAGAACAATTTCGGGCCAATGAGAATGTAATTAGTATTTTGAAAAATGATTTGCCTAATAAAATTTTGAGTGGTGTAGAGGAATACTAAAACGCATGTGAATTATGTGATAAGTTGAAAAGATATCATGAGAACCCTACATCAATTCAAAGAGTTGAAGAGCCCGAAGAAGTACGGTCAATAGTCCAAGAAGACCAAGAGGAGGAAGTAGTGTCAACTTCATCAAGTAAAGAGGAGCGAAAGATCATCAACCTCCGCAAGGGAAGAAGGGGAAGAGGTCACCACCTCAAGGATTGAGGGGAAGGAGAGATCCACTTCAATGCCGGATCAAGAGGAAGCATCCACTCCATCCAAAGTTGAAGAAGAAGCTTCTACCTCCACCAAAGCCAAATCAAAGGACCATATAACATGCTTTGGGTGCAACGAAAAGGGACACTACAAGGACAAGTGCTCGAAAGGTAAATTGGAGGTAAAATCTAGACTCATTGCAATTCACTTAAATTCTAACAAGGGTTGTAGGATTGGGGAAGCCCAAGAGAAGAAGAAAAGAATTAGATGTTTCACGTGTGGTGAGCTAGGGAACTACCACACCAAGTGTCCAAGGAAGAAGGAGCTCAAGAAAATGGGACACTTGAGGACATGGGAGAAAGAGTAAAGAAAGAAGAGGAGCTTACATCAAGGAGGAACTACAAGGGTAAGGGAGGTAATCCCTAACCATAAATTAAAATGCAATTCAAATGTTAGTTCCTCTATGAATGTTGAAAATAGTGTAAATCATTCATCCATGCATGCTAGGCTTAATGAAAATTGCTTAATTGTGCATAATCATGGTTTTAGATATAATGATAGGACTATGGTTAACAAGGTAGATCAAAACCCTAGAAAGGTCATGCATCATGAAAAATCAAAGACCTCTAGACCTAAGGATCAAGGCAAAAATCCCAAGAAGGGGAGGAATGTGCCTAGAAAGGAGGGTAAGTCTAGGAATGTCCAAAGTGTACATATGGATTCTAGGTTTAGGAACCTAGAAAGGGAAAATCAAGCTTTAAGAGAAAAGCTTGATAGGTTAGAGGAAACCCTAGAGAGATTCACTATTGGATCTAAGGGTTTAGATATGGTGTTGGGTGGCTTAAACCGCATCAATGATAGATCGAGGTTGGGATACCGGTCTAAGAACTCTCATGCCAAGGGGAAGAAATATGCTAGGGTAGCATATGATTATGGCAAGAAGGGGGAGTCCAAAAATGGCAAGGGGATGCCATTTAAAGGGAAAAAGAAGGATTTAACCAAAGACAAGGTGTCTAAGGTTAAGAGTGTCAAGTTTGTAAGTCAAGAGTCACCGCTGGAACACCGATGTGACCTAGTGATGGTTGAGTCACCTAGGGAGCTGGCTAGGGCTAAGAGCTCAAGGGGGAGCTCTAGGAGCCTTTGGGATATATGGTGAATGGATCTTGGGAGGGGGTGCTCCTAGAGGTCTAGATGGACCATGGAGTGTGCCAAAAGAATTGGAGATTGACTTGAGTCTCAATTCTTGGGTTTTGGCACGGTGTTTTTGAGTTTCATGCATGGAAATATGACATTGGAGTCATATAGCATAAAGGTTGGTTTTTGATGTGCAAATGTCATATAAATCAATGTTAGGGATGCATTGTGGATTGGTATGGGCAGGGACATCAAAGGGAAACCAAAACTAGGACTTTTGGTTAAGGTTTGAGTGAACCTTTTTGCTAGTTTTGAGTTTTGTGTCAAACTTAGGAATGGTGATAGATACATTTTGGAATATATTTTTCCCAAGTAGGTATGGGTACCACAAATGTCTCCACAAAATTTGGGAATTGTTGGAGATTTGTGAAATTTCTGGCGTATTTCTGAAATTCGTCAGAAAAGGCTAAAATTCTAGATTTCAGAGTATCAGTCGACTGGTACAAGCTAAATTTTATATCAGTAGTTGGGTTTGTGTCCAAATGACGCAAAACAAGTGTATGGGGGGCTAGTACACATTGTTTATGGTCATTGGGGATTAAAAAATCCAATAATTGGGATATTGTTGGAGTCATTTTGATGTTAGGCAAAGGGGGAGAAGTGTTGGGTTTAAGTTGGGAAACCAAACACACCTTTACAAGATACCCTAGGTTTAGGGGGAGTTGAGATTAAGGGGGAGCATGATTGCTCCATTCTTGGCGTAAGGGAAACCTTGGAGAGGTTCTTAAAAAGCCTTTGTAAGTCCAATGTAGGAGGAGCTTGGGAAAAACTTTAGAAAGCCCGTTTTAGTGAAATGTCCTAACTTGGAGAGTTAGGTGTGTAAAAGTCCTAACTTGGAGGGTCAGGTGTGGAAAATCCTAACTTGGAGGGTTAGATGTGGGATACCTTGGGATAGGATCCATTTTTGCATTGCATATGCATTATTTTGCTATTTGACTACTATCTTGTTTCCCTAACTTAAACGTATCGCTAAACATCAAAAAGAGGGAGATTGTTGAAGCAATCTGTGGTCCGGAGTGACCAAGTGTTTTGATGTTTAGGCAAAGGGTTTAAGTTAAGTTTACCCTTGTGTTCTTATATGTGTATGTTGAGTGTGCAGGTTGTACAAGTACACATATTGACATGACTGGATGGCCTCGGTACGGTGAAGGGTGGCATGGAGACAAGCTGGAGGCTTGTGTGCACCCGAGGGACCTTGGAGAGCAGGGACGATGAGCTGAGGGGCGCAGACTTCGAGGCATGCGTGATGGATGACATGTAGGCAAGCTGGAGGCTTGCGTGTATCCGAGGGACGGGAGCCGAAGATGAAGAGGACGCGAAGGCAATAGTCGAGGCTGCGGATGAGGAGTCAGTCGAGTGGTGAGGGTACGAGTGCTGTGTGATTGTACTCGGGGAATCCTAGGGTTTGAGTGCGGAGTGGAATGTACTCAGGAAGGGTAATCTTAGGTGGGTGAGTAGACCAGTCGACTGGCCTGGGGGCAGTCGACTGATGAAACTCACAGAAGGGTCTCAGCCTGGGACCAGTCGACTGCCCTGGGGGCAGTCGACTGGTAGGTGGCTGCTGAGTTGGCTGAGAATTCGAACGTTGAGGTGCAACGGTCGAATTTCAGTGGCACCAGTCGACTGCCCTAGGGGCAGTCGACAGGTAGCAAGGGTTTCAGCCCGAGTCCTATTTAAAGAGGACTTCGTAGTGGCTGAGATCCTTGACGAAACTCGCTTGGGTAAAGTGAGTTAGTAGTCTATTATGATCAGAGAGCGTCCGAAGTGTTGTGGCGAGGTTTCTCCACTCACAAGGAGCGACAGATCTAGCCGGAGGTTATCCGGGGGTTGATCCACCGACGGATTCTTGGATTAGTCACCTGTCCGGGGTGGATACCAAGTAAATTAGGTTGTTAGTATTGTTTATTTTACTTTGCATACTATTGTTTCCGCTGCGCTAACGACTTTGTAGAGATCGAAATCGACAAAGTGCTATTCACCCCCCTCTAGCACACCGAAAACGATCCATCACACTCCACCGAGGAATGTCATGCCTTGAAGAGAAAATTGAGTGAGGAAGCAGACACCAAACCTCGAAAAAAGTGGATGAAGACGGGGTATTGCCGGAGGTCCCCTCGGCAGAGCTCCCCCCCCCCCCCCCCACCCCAACGACAGTCGGTAGATAATGAGGCTCGACATCGGTCTCGGTCGCGGTCAAGAAGGAGAAGTCGGGAGGATGTACCCCGTAGGTCTCCCTCATTGGAAAGTGACCCCAAGAAGGGCAAATTACCCTATCGCTATTATTGGGCAGTGACACTCTGGAGAAGACGAGGAGGACTCCCTTCCTGGTTGTGGATGCTCTCTCATCCTACAATGCCATCTTGGGATGCCTGACACTCAGTATATTCCAGGCGGTGGTCTCGGTCTACCACCAGAAGATCAAATTGTCGGTAGGCGACCAAGTGGCTGTAGTCAAGGGAGACCAGTTGGTGTCTCGGCGATGCTATAGCGGGGAAGTCAAATCAGAGTCCTGCAAAAATCCGAAGTCACATGAAGCCCTGCAAATCGATCTCACTGACCCACAAGAGGAGGAAGGGCCCAGAGAGGAAACGAGGAAAATGATCAGGAGCAACTCATCGACCTAGACCTCATGTCCGAAGTCCGTGACAAAGCAGCTACCCGGCTAGTAGCGTACAGGCAGTGCATGCGGCGGGCATACAATCGTCGAGTGATCGTCCGTGGCTTTCAAATCGGGGACAAGGTTTGAGAGCGATTCAAGCCCGTAGGTGAGCTCGGGATGCTGGAGCCATAGTCGAGTGGGCCTTACCCTGTCATCATAAATCTAGATGGAGGTAGCTATAATTCACAGGAGGACAGAGACAAAAAGCTGAAGAGGTCATGACATGCCAACTATCTCCAACCCTGTCACACCCGGTGAGATTTGTGAGACATATTATGTACTTATTTATGTATTCTTGCTGCCTTGCAGTGATAGTCATGAAATAAATGAGATGTCTCATCATAAAAGTGCTAATACATCTGTCTAAAACCCTACTACCTCGTGGTGCTGCGGATGCTCGAGGTGAGTAGGCTTGGCCTGGGTACTGCTGATGCCCTACCAAGAGCTGTTAAAACCCCCATTACCTCGCGGTGCTACGGATGCTCGAGGTGAGTAGGTTTGGTCCGGGTGCTACGGATGCCCGACCAAAAGTTGTGTTATCAACACTCCACCATGAAGAAAAACAGAACGTGGTGGGCCCAACAATCCAAAAGAATATCTATCTTTATTAAAGACGATCTAGCCTTAGCTGTAAAAACATATAGGCTATGCTGTAAAGAGATAATGGAGGAAGCGACTAGTGAATGACGATGGGGCCCGATGAGCACCCGGTTCACTACCTCCCCTTATCCCTTACTCCCTATAAAATCTCTCAAATAGCTCATTGCAGAACACACACCGCTTCACGGTACAAGTTCTACTCTGAGCTATTTGAGAGATTTTATAGGGAGTAAAACAATCGCTTCACATCGAAGCGATTCATTACTGCATGGATTTCGGCATCAATGGTGGCTTTATGGGGTGAGAACTTGCCACTGGCATATGCACTGATTTGTTCTGCTGACTTTGGGTCATACTTCATTGGCTTCCATTTAAGGACTCCACCCCATCCTTCCATACACCCATCTGCCTCAATTATGACATAGCATTTTGTAGGAGGTATGGTTAGGTCTGGTAATTTTTTGATTATACTCTTGACCTTATCCACAAGCTGCCAATCCTGTGCATTCATTTTTCTTTCTCCGTTTGGGCTGGTTTTAGAGTAAAGCGGCCCAAGAGTTCTGCCAATGTTAGGGATATAAGAGCGAGCATAATTTAATAAGCCTAACCATGATCTTAGTCCTTTTGTAGTTTGCAGCTCAGTTTTGGGAAAATCCGCAACTTTGGTGATTATATGCTTTTGCAGCTTAATCTTAGATTGCCCAATTGTTGCGCCTAAGAATTCGACTGTGGGACTGCCAATCTTCATTTTTGTTGGGCTTAAGATTAGCCCATTCTTTTTGCATATATCCAGTAGGATTCTTAGATGGCTTCTGTGCTGTTCTTCATTTTCTGAGAAAACCAGTATATCATCAATATATACGGCTATAAATTGTTCAGTACCTTTAAAGCATATGTCCATCTTTCTTTGGAAGACAGCTGGAGCATTTTTAAGACCGAAGGGCATTACTAGTCATTCAAACAACCCTTCAGGAACCCAGAACGCTGTCCATGGGATTGAATCTGGATGCATAGCAACTTGATGAAATCCACTCTTTAAATCGAATTTGGAGTAAATCTTACTTCTTCCGACTTTGTGGATTATTGTGTTGATCCCCGGGAGGCTGTATTGGTCTTTGTTGGTGTTGTCGTTAAGCCTTTTGTAGTTAAAGACCATCCTTTCTTTCCCCTTTTGCTCATGCCCCGTTTCTGGATTTATAGTGGTGCCGGATTTGACTATTATTGACGTTGTCCGGTGTCTGCTTATACTTGGTCTTATAACCTTCAATTCCAGGAGAGCTTTAACATGCCTCCTGAATGCTTCTTGCATCTGGGGCGTGACATGCTTCAAGGGTCGGTCCTCAATCGTGAGATCAGGATTCTTAATATCCAGTTTGCAGGAAATTTGATTGTTTACCCAATATTTCATGGGGTCATTCCCTATATACCCTGCATTGGTAAGCTCGGATAATAAATCTGTTAGTTTTTGGCCAGGTTGCCAAGTGCATACCTGTTCTTGTATCTGATTGTATTCTTCTTCCTCCAAATCCAACTCTTCTAATACTGCTGTTGTGGGGACAGTCTGTTGAGTCTGGATTGTAGTCACATTTTTATAGAACGTGACCTCATTTCCTTCAATTCGGACTCCTCCGTACATGGATCGGATGAAATTGCACCCTAAAATCATTGTAATGTTTCCTCCAATTGATAAAGGAAAAGCATAAGTATAGGGGATTCGGAAATTATGGTCTCCAATGCGCATGTTGCCATACTTCAGTTTCTTGTTAGCCGTTGTTGTTGAATTGATCCCACTGAAATTTACAATATAAGTATTATCTTCAATAGCAGAGGGTGGGATAGATACCTGGTCAATACAGCAAGTTGTTGCTCCGGTATCAAGTATAGCATTAACCTTGAATTTCTCAGCCCCCTGTATATCAATTTCAACTAGGAGGTTGAAAAGGCCATTTGAGCGCTTCTTTGGCTGCTCAGTCTGCTCCATAGAGAGTATCTTTTCCTGACTTGAATCAATAAGAACATACACTTCTTCTTCTATCTCAGTTTCCTTCTCCTGAGGCTGGCTTAATTGTTTTTTGAGATCGGCGTTTTCTAACTCCAGTAAGTCTATTTTGAGCCGTAGTTCTTCATTTTCGGCATCCATTTCCATTCTGTCCGCATCTACTTGTCGAATCAAGTCTGCTTCCTTTATACTGAATTCTTTTGCTAGGTTATCTAGCTGTAATGCTGCTAGATCTTTGGAAGTTTTTACTTCCTGGGTGAGTCTTTCTATCTCCGCTTTAGCCCAAGTAATGTAATTTTGCTGTTCCTGTATAAGATTAGTTGGAGAAAATGGGATAGGAACAGACCTTTCTACGGGGATTGTGGTGTCAAAGTAATTCCTTGTACACATCCCACATGAAGTAAGCTTGCAGATCCTGCAGTACATACGATGCTTCTTCATTGTCTCCCTTTTGCAACAGCTGCATCTCTGATACTCAGGAGGTATTTCGTCATTTATCTCCCATACATGGCTGCAATCATGCTGGGCCTTTGTAACCCTGACCATTGGTTGCCATCCTCCACTTTTGCCGATCATGTATGCCCCTGTTTGTTCAATAAATACAAACAGTGTTTCTTGAGTTAGAGAATGAACCTGTTGATCTTCTCCCTCAGATATGCTATAAATAGCATCCGATAAATCATCTCCCTCCTGAACAGAAAGAATCTCATAGTCCTCTGGTAACTCCAGCCCTTCAAATATTGCTACTCTTCTGACATTCTTGTATTCCTTAGGGCATTCTCTTGCAAAATGTCCCTCTTCTCCGCATAGAAAGCACTTACATTTCTTGCTTCTGATTAAATGCTTTCGCTTTTCAATCCTGGCGTGTGATTGATGGGGCTTCCCTTTATAAGTAGTAGACTTTCTTACCCCATATTTTCTCTTTGGATTTTGGTAATATCCTGGAATGGGAATTTGTGAGCAGAATGAAAGGTCCTTCAGTGATCTGTTGAACGCCGCCTTCTTACATTCTTCTTCCAGAAATTTATATGAGAACATTACTCTGGGGTGTACTCCCATTGTGTTCCCGGAATATTTGCTTTCGAAAGCTTCTTTTAATCTTCGTCCCAAATCACCAGGTAATTTTAGCCAGAATTTCTCGGACAGCTCTGGTCCTGTGAATAATCTTCCTGTCTTTGCTGCAAGGTTCATATATTCATTCATAAAGGGAAGGATATCCTTTACCTGAGTGCAAGTAAGCCTCTCCAGGTCCCTATATGCTCTGTCCTGCATGTCTGTAGAACCTTGAAACGGATCTTCTAATAAGAACACCCTTCTGATCTGCGAAATAATATTCTGGGTTTCGTTCCTCCCATCGCTAGAATTTACTAGTTCTTGGTATTCATTGGGAAAATTCATTCTCCATTGTATCCATGTTAACCTTTCTGCTTCTCCTAATAAATTCTCAATGAAATCAACTTTGTCCTGCGGATCAGTGAAGTTTTGTAGTGCTACCACATTCTTTGTGATTGCCTCCCACCTGAGAAATACGTCTTCAGTTCTATTTAGTTGAGTAGGAAGAGTTAGGATAGCACCGGTTTGCTGGTGGGCTGTAGGTAGATTCCACCATTCTGAATTTTCCTTCCTTTTGAACATGCCTCTAGGTTCGTATGTTCTGTGCTGTTCAACCGGTTCTTCTTTTGGCCTTGTAGGGGGGTACCCTACGGGATTCATTGTTGTATCTTCAGGTGGCTTGTAATGTGAAGCTCCTTCTTGAGCATAAATCTGTTCTTGTAATTTTGCCAGTTGTGGATAATCAGTTATCCAATCAACTTTAGGCACTTCCGAAAGGCAAGCTTCATCAGTTGTTGCCATTGCCACTATGTTGTTGGTGTCCATAGTGATATCCCCACCATCTTCCGCGAATGGATTGACAAATTCATCCTCAGAAGTAGGGTATAGAGAAATATCCTGCAAAGCTAAATATTGCAGATAATCAAGGTAGTCATCACCTGTGTCATTATCAGTAAAGACACATAGAAAGTGTGGGTCATTAGTGGATGATGAAGCAGATGAGCTAGGCTGGTTAAGTTTGTCAAGCTCCTGTTGTAATTCGCGCCTGTATTGCCGAGAAGTACGAAGTAGCCTGTTTGTGGTTGCCCTATAATATTGTAAGTTGGGCGGTCCATCTAGCAATTGTAAGTAGGCTTCTTCTTCATAAAACTTGTGTTGTTCAATCTGATACTGCCTTGCCTCCTCCTGTAATTTGTTCAATTCTTCTTCAGGAAAAGGTTTAACTTGGAGCAGCTGTTTACCTTTATCTTGGGGAATGACATAATCTTTGGTTCTTGAGACTGAAGGGTTGTCTTTGTGAAGAGTGGTAGGCCATACACCTTCACATGATTGTCCTTCCTTTGTATTGTCATCATCTTCTTCATCTCCCCATGATGGTTTTGTGGCTGGGATGAAAGGTTGTACCGGTGGTGCTGCATAATTAACATAATAATTATATTTGCCACTTGGTTCTCCCAAGGTATCCCACCTATCATTAGTGTCAGGATTTTCCCACTGAGGATTTATCTTAGCTTTGAAATCTGCATGCTTTGCTGTTGTCGAGCCAAATCCTGAATTTCCTCGGGCAGTTGCCTCCAGGATTTCTACTTCTCTGACACTTGGTGTGGCGATCCGTTCTAAAATTAACTGAGCAATGCATTCCTGTCTTCTGAGGAATATATCATCATTTGTTATATTGAAAGCTATAATCTTTACCTCCCCTCGGTAATCTGCATCAATGACGCCCCCCATAATAATGATTCCTTTCATTGCTGTGCTGGATCGTGGGGCTATACGGGCATAGGTGCCTTGAGGAATTTGTATGCAAATTCCTGTTTGTAGCAAGGATCGTCCATTGGCGGGTATATCCTGCGCATGCGTTATAGAGATATCATATCCTGCTGCCCCGGGCGTCCTTCTGATGGGGAGTGTGGCTAACTGTGATAGCCTCTTTACAAAAAGTTCCTCCTCGGGTCGCTTGCTTTCAATTAGAACTGCAATAGTGTGATTTGTAATCTCTTCTTCATCAGATTGGACCTCTTCATCCTTCGAGCTGTATTTTGGAGGTGTTGATGAAGTAGCAACCTGATAATTGTCAAATTGTAATGAAATCCTGCCATCAATTAAATTTCTTGTATTAACCTCCGTTGGTTGCATTGGTATGTTCACCACTGATTGCTGGATTACCCAGTTTCGTCCTAAGACGTCCCTGGTGCTATATCTCCTTCCCGGGAGAGCCCTTACACCTCGGCTTGTTAGGTAATCTACAACATTTTGAATTTCATATGCAAAACCGACATTAGGAGTATTAGATAGCCTTCCTACCAATCCTCGTGTAACAAGGATATTTGCTTCTCCATTCCTCCAGTTCTCGTATCCCCTCGTGAGGATAGATACTTGGATATTTCTGTAGAAATCAGAAATGGTGAGCATAGTATCAGGGATTACGTATACCAGTTGACTGCCATTTGTGAGGTCAATCTCCATTGTGGCAAAGATTGCTTGGTCGCCATGCCACCTATTGTCACGGAAGACAACAAGCGTAAGTGTTCCTTCTTCTTGTCGGTGTAGAATCTGGATTCTAACTTGGATTACTCCTATGTGGAGGAAGCGCATCCCGCTTCTCNCTCGAACCTCGACCAGAACTTCATGGCCAATTCCTTGAACCAGGACTTCGGTGCCCAACCGTCGGCCAAGTCTTCGTGCCTAATTCCTCGAACCAGGACTTCAGTGGTCAACCCTCGGCCAGGTCTTCATTCCCAATTCCCCAAATCAGGATTTCGGTGCCCACCCCTTGGCCAGGTTTTTACGCCCAATTCCCCGAACCAGAACTTCGTGCCCAACTTTACTCACCAGTTCTTCGGTGCCTTGACAAGGACTTCTTTGCTAGTCATCTGATCCTGACTATACTTCTCTCTACCTAAATTAAGTCGTGTTTGGCTTGGTCCTTGGTCTAACCGAACAGATCTAGGTTTTGTCACTTTGCTAAACATCAAGTCTTGTTTGGATTAACCCTTGGTCACACTGACCAACCCTATGTTCTAATCACTCTGTCAAACATCAGGTCCTATTTGGCTAACCCTTTAGTCAAACTGATTAAACCTGAGTTTTCCCTACCAAACATTAAATCCTGTTTGGCTTAACCCTTGATCACTCTAACAACCCTGAGTGCTTTGTTAATCACTCTACCAAACATTAGGTCTAGTTTGGCTAACCCTTTAGTCAAGCTAATCAAACCTGGGTTTTATCCTACCAAACATCAAGTCTTGTTTGGCTTAACCCTTGATCAGACTGACCAGACCTTGTTATATTGTCAAATCAAAATACTAGAGGTTGGCTGTTCTTGTCTGATACTTTTTGCACCGACAGTCATTATGCTTATTTAAAACATTATTTACAAAAAACATGCAACAGAAGCATAATAATTTCTTATATTATTATAACACACATCACACACACCGCAAGAACACACATACATAGAATAATGGTAGAATAAAAGTTTTATTTAGGAGTTATACCTTTGAGTTTGTAATTAAACGTTGAATAGATCATTTAGCTAGCCTCACATGTCTAGCCACTATTAGTATCCATGCCGAGATACCTTTAAGACAACTCCGTGAGCAACAAACTGTGTCTCTTCTTCGGTACTAGCCAAAAGTAAAAGATGGTACGATCTGAGAGAGAACCCCACGACATAATTTGGTGGGTAGCGGCTATTAGGACACGTTATGAGCTACAGGAGGGGGGAGGGTGAATAGCTTCAATCGCTTCTTCTTATTGATGTTGCAGTAGAAAAATCGAAGCAATGCTAATACCCTTAATTTTACTTGGTATTCACCTCCTTGAGCTAACTATTCTAATGGTTCACTCCTCACTCATAGATACACTATGAAAACCCCTTCCTAGAGGAAGAGAAGCCTCGTACAAGCTTGAATACAAGAATGCAACAAGAAATCACAAATTAGGTTACATAAGAAATTGAAAGGGATTACAATAATGAATCATGCTTTGCTTGCTCTTTTCTTTCATGGATTAGCCTCTTGATGCTTGGAAAGTGTAGCAACACTTATCCTCCAAACCCTTAAGAATTGGCATGAATCATTGTGTCGAGCTCTGCCTTCAAACCTTCATGAAAATTCTTTTCTAGGGTTACCTTAACACCTCTAATCGATTAGGCTTACCCCTAATCAATTACCACATCATCATTTGAACGTTTCTTCTATAGAATGACTCTTTATTAAATTCCCAATTGATTGGTGAGCCACCCCAATCAATTGAGAAGCTTTCAATTCACAAGTGAATGGTTCTAAATAGATTGCCCAATTGATTCCCAACCTTTTTGTTCCCTCGCAACAAATAATCTAATTGATTAGCCCAATCATTTGGCAAAGCATCAATCGATTATGCCAATCAATTCCAAACCTTTCTCTCATGTGAGAATGCCTCCTGATCAATTAGGAAATCTTCCTAATTGATTTAGACTTTTGTTCTTCATGATAATCCAGCCCTAATCGATTAGGCCAATCGATTCAGACCCTTTTTGTATTCTCACGAAAAACCCAACCTCTTAATTGACTAACTCAATCGATTAGGTTAGGGTCAATCGATTGCCTAACCCTAACATGCTTGATCCAAGTCTAGGTTTCTCTTGCACAACATCTGGTCAACCGTGACCTATTGGAACTTCTCTTTGGCAACATGCGGTCCTCCTTAACCCACTTAGACTTTCCTTTGCCTAAACTTAGTTAAGGCTAGTCATTTAGTAGACTTCCACCCTACCTAACCTCAGTTAGGGCTTTCTTTTGCCAACATATGATTCTCCTTGATCCACTTGAATTTTCCTTGCCTAATCTCAGTTAGGACTAGGCACTTGGTAAACTTCCACCTTGCCTAACCTCAGTTAGGGTTTTCCTTTGTCTAACTTCCAGTTAGGTCTTCTCCTTGCCTAACTGTAGTTAGAACTAGTTATTTAGTATACTTCTCACCCTTGCCTAAATGCAGTTAGGGTTTTTCGTTTCCTAACCTCAAGTTAGGACTTCCCTAGCCCTAGCTTCTTTCCTCCATGACCTACTTGACTTTTTTTTCATATATTGTCAAATATCCGGTCAACCTTAGCCTATTTAACCTCTTCTAACATATTGTCTAAATATAGAAACTCAAGCTCGAGTTAACCCGAGCTTAGTCAAATTGGTCAACCCTGACCCAAAGAAGATTGTACTAACAATCTTCGCTTTTTTGATATTTGACAATATGTTTAAGTTAGGCTAACTCATATTATCCCAACTCCCTTCTTCATCCCATGCCAAAGGATAAATGAGGGTTTCCAAACTTAAATCCTACATTTTTGTCCTTCTTTGACACACATCAAAAAACTCATTCCCAAAGTCTCTTCTTTCAAAACAAGTTAATGAAATTCACATATTTTTTCATTGTATCCTATGCTCAATCTTGAGCATACATCTATCACAATGAAGGTTCCCACCATCCATTGTCTCCTCATCCTCATTATTAAAAGAATTATGCTTTTAAGGAAGTCCTCTACCTCAAAACATACTCCAAACTTTTATCATTGCACCAACATTGATTTGGAGTTCCTAATCTTTTAGTAAAATCTAAAATTAAAGTTTTGAGGTTTCAAATTCAACCTTGAACATAAACCTCCTCCTTAACTCCAAAGTCCCTTCAACCATTCTTTCCTCATTTTCATTAAGAAAATTGCCCTTAAATGCTCACTAAAGCACTACATAAGATTTGGAATAATTAAACGACCAAAACTTGGCTTAATGGACTGAAATTAGTCAAAAATAGCCAAGATAATCAATTGGTTTTAGCTACCAATCGATTCCGGCCAGTTGTAATCGATTAGCGTTGCGTGCTAATCGATTACACATCATCCTAACCAATTGGCAATAGTGCCAAATCAATTAGGTTGCATTTGGTTTGAGTCATTTTCTTTTTCGTTTTCTAGAAAATTATATTTTCTTATTTCTTGGAAAATAATTTTTAGATAGTTTTCTGAAAATGATATCTCTTTTTCTATAAAACATAGATGAAAAACGTAAATCAATCACCATTTTTAGAAAATCGTATTTTCTCATAAAATAAAAATGGAAAACAGACAAATTTAACATAGCCTTAGAGTTTCTGAAATTCAATTTCTAATTTCTACCAAAAATTAAAAAAATTCCTGAATGATTCTACAATTTTTCAGGAAATATGAAATTTTAAGTAGACATTATTTATGTCAAATATTATCATGAAAAAATAGTTTTTTATGAAAATATCTTTCATTTTTAAAAATTGGTACAAAATTAGAAACTATTAAAATTTTTAATATTTCACTCTATTTTGTATCTAACTAATTAATGGTGATTGTTATCAAAAGATAGACTTCACCATGATTTTCTAAAATTATTTGGAAATGTTTTTCAAAAATAATTTCCAACCATATTTTTTTGGGCTAAATACACATGACTTATACATTAGCTTTCTCAATGATTGAATTTCACATAGTCCATATATTTTGATGAAACTAAAACTCAAATAGTTGCATTAAATCAATATCTTGAGTTTTGTTCATCCACCTGACATCTCACTTGTATCTAATGTGTCTTAATATGCATACAAGTCAATACTATAGTCTTAGTGAGATGTAAAATAGGTTTTCCTTAAAACTAATAGATCATGTATGTCTAACTAAATATTTTAAATTTTGGTCATCCAACCTATGATGTCAACTGATGTTATTGTTCTTAATTTCAACAAATTGAAATAATCCATGATAATGATCATGACATACATCAAATGCATATTTTGAAAAGAAAAGATCATCATAAAAAATGATCCATGTATGACATGACATGTATCAATCCTTAAGGAAAAATGTAATGTGAAGTGTGTATCATGATGCCATAGCATGGGATAAGGCACACAATCATGGTAATTTTAGGATAAAGAAAATACCTAGATTTTCTATCTAAGTATCACTTAACTAATTGGTAACTCAAAAATAAATCTAGGTTGCCCTCATTTTCCAAGAAAATACCAAATTCTCAACTTGGTATTTCTTTAAGTTATATCCTACTTGTGCCAAGTTAATCAAGCTCAATTCTTCAAAAATTTTAATTGGCACACTTTTACTCTTCAAGAGTAAATAGTCAACTCTTCATTTTCAAGGTATCACAATACTTTAAAAATGTCCTAAAGTGCCAACTTCATCACGATTGGGTTAACTATCCTTCCAATTAGAGTTGACACACTCTAAACTCATCTATTATGTAGAGAACATATTCTTAAGAACCCAAAATCTATTGGTGCTCCTTGGGTATCTAGGTACTCACTAGGGATAACTTCCTTAGAAACCTTCCTAGTGACTTTCCTATGCTTCTTAGAAACCTTAATCACAGTAGTCTCTTCAAGATCAACTCTAGGGATGGTTTTCCTTGTAACATTGGCTTAACTTCTAAACCTAGGGTTAGTTCGATAACCATATGGAACTCTATGGCATGAGGGCACATTCTTCTTGACTTTTGGTGTGTATCCCAAACCTCTCTTGTCATTGAATGACTATTGTCTATGTAACGACCCTCTCTCTGATAACCGTTTTAGTCGTGTTACGGTTTCAAATACAATTAAAGTGTCGAACTCCTCTAAACTAATGTAGTATAGAGTAACTCGAGTCGTCTCTCTCAAGGAATGTACTGATAGGTTAATAATCATAGAATTCCAAGTTATTGCTTTTAGATTTTGGATATTAAACTGGGGTTGGATTTGAAAGCTAAGACTACGAAATGAAACAGTAAGGCAAGTATGAAATCTAATCCTAATTAATGAAAGACAATGCAAGTAAGGAAATCTAATTTAACCTAACTACACTTGAAAAGGAAACGAAAGGCAACATAAAGGAAGCAATTAAGGAAATAGAGCATTAATGAAACTTAACCTAATCTAACCTAATTGCATACTTAAGCATAAGAGAAACTTGAAACATTTAATTAATAAAACGTATCAAGAATCTAAGCTGAGAAATTACAAAACTAAAGTAAAACAATTGGTTGGGGCATTTCATCGAACAAGTAACAAGCATGAATCAAAATGAGTCAAATGCAAGCAACTTAAACATAGGAGACAGAAATTGATTACAAGCATTCAACAATTAACACATAACAACTCAACAATCAACAGAACCAACACGTGAACAAAACCCAAAGCTCATATGGATCTTCGGAAGTGGGCTGATCGAAATTCGCTTGAAGGAGCTGCTGCCAGTTGTGAAGATGAGCTGTTGCCGTGGGTGAAGAAGCGCTGCTGTGAATGAAGTGAAGAGGTGGCTGCCGGATCAATTGGCGTTGGGATGGAGAGGAAGAAAGGGAAGATGGAAAGGAAATCGGAAGAGGAGGAAGAGATTCGGTCGGAGATGGGGAAAGAGGTGAAGTAGAAGAAGAGGTGAAGAAGGGAGTGAAGAGGAGGAGATGGATCAATGGCGTCTAGGGTTCACGGATTGGATGCCCTAGCGTGAGGGGGCCGGCCTTGGTGGAGGAGATGGTGAAGGTGGAAGAGGATCGGCAGGCCGGCTGGCGGCGGTGAGATGGTGAGGAGCTGCCAGCCTTCGGGGAGGAGATCGAGCGGGTGCGAGGAAGTGTCGTGTAAAATACGGCAATTCGAAAATTTAGACCAGAAAATTTTTCGGGATTTTTCTGGATATAGTCTAGGATTTCCGACACTTTTGACTAGGTCCCGGTAATTTCTGAAGGATTACCGGGAAAAATGCCGACGTTTCAGGGTCCATGGAGACAAACTTAGGAACCAAAATGTAATTAAACCAACAATTATAAGGACTAATTTGTAATCAAGTTTGAACCCTAGGGGTGGTTTTGTAATTTGGCGAAACTGGGTTGGGCTAAAATGAAAAAGGGCGAGTATAAGAGGTTGATTAGGGCTCGGGCTTGTGCTTGTGTCTTCCTCCCCTCGCGAAGCCGCAGGCGCCGAACCCCCTTCTTCTTCTTCCCCTCTCGCGAAGCCACAGCCAAAGCCACACCCGACGCCGACTTCCTCCTCCTCTTTCCTCCCCTTTCGTGTGCCCTAGCCGACCGCCACAACCCGACGCCGTCTCCTTCTCTCCCTGCGAAGCTAGCGAACCCAACGCCGATGACCTCTTTTCTTCTCCTCATCGCGCGACCTAGCCGCTGAGTCCCCACGACGGTCGAGCCCTAGTTGCGATCCACGGGATCATCGTACCCGAAGTCATCTCTATTGCCGGGAGTCTTTCCTCAATTGTGGTCGGCTCTTCACAGGGTGTTTCCTTCCGTCGATTGCCTGCTTATGCCGAGAGCTTGATCTAGGGCTCATCAGATGGCCGCAACGAGTGCTTTCTTGATATCTTTGGTCTTGGCCGGTTCCAATGCTGAGGGGAAATGCGTGTGTCGACTCATCTGAGGTAAGGAATTGTGTCTCTGTTCTAGTTTTCGAATTGGGATTGTGATTAGTTGTTTTGATCAGATTGATTTCCGAGAGCTTGGGATGGAGATGTGTGGATCTTTGTTTTTGGGCTCCAATTCTTCATCTTCTGCCTGCTTTGAAGAATCGAGTGGCGACTGAGTGAGGATTTGTGATTGGAGCTTGTTGTGCCCAGCAGAACTCGGGTAAGGGTGCTCTCTAGCTAATTCGATTTGATTATGGGCTTGTTTAGTGAATTGTGTGGCTGAGTTGATGATACCCTATATTAGATCTCTTGGGCAAATTGATTTGCAATGAAATTGATCATGAGGTTCCATAGCCTGTTAGCCTTGATGTTTTGGATTTGGTTTTCTTTACCTGGTTTAGCTCTGTTGGTTCTGTGTGCTGTCTTAATTATTCAATGGGTCCTTGATCTGTGATGGGGGTTCCGGATGATCGGATATGAGTTTTTGATTTGATTTCATGGAGAAGTAACGGTTGAATTGAAGAAGCATGATGATAGTGTTGTACCTCAGTAGGTGGAGTTGATATTTGTTCCTAATTTGGATTAGTGTGGTTTCTTGGGTTTGCAAATATGATCTGCTAGCTTTTCTTTGAGTGGTTATGTTTTACTTCCTGTGGTTCTACCGTGAGTTGAATTCATAGAAGAAATCAGATTAGTGCTAATCCTGTATTGGGTTTTGGTGCTTGGAGGTGAACATGTAGAATTTGTGTTTGACCTTGCTCCGTGAGCTTTATTTATGGAGGCTAGTCCCTGGGTTGGTATGGGCGTACCTGATCTAGTAAGTGGTTGTTTAGCCTTGGATGATGTTCCGAATGTAATTGTAGATTTGAGATCTGATATGTACTGGATGAATATAGGGAGCATTCGATCGTGATAACGAATCAGTTATTGTTGATCTTGTTGGGATTAGGTTGGCTTAGTAGGGGTTGGTTTTATCATCCGGTCTACAATTGAGCTATATTTTGGATTTAGCTATTAATTCATATAGTAGTAGCTAAATAACACCTACCGATGCAGGTCCTTGATTGGGTGCGGACCATTGGACAGGAGGTTCTCTACGTATACGGACTTCTACTTTGAGGCGGGTACCCTTTGACTTATCTCTTTTGATATTGTCATGTGATTATGCATAGACTGTTATAGATAGCAGTAAGATTATACGCTATCCCTGTTTATTATGCCTGTTCTGGATACTTGTTGTTCATCTCTGAGTTATTGTGCTTGTTCTGGATACATGTAATTTATCCCTGAGTTATTATGCTGTTTGTTCCATACAGTCTCGGATATTGTCATATCGATATATATGCTTAGAGATAGTGGTGTATCTCCTGCCTTTGACCTTGAGGGATTGGTAGTTTTCCGGTCAGTATACCTTGTAAGTTACCTGTATTTCCTGTTATAGGATTTCAGACTGAGACTTAGTATACTGAGGACTTGGGAGGGAGGTATGTGTATCTATCATACACCATCTCTGCATTATTGCATGCTGACCCACGCGGACGTTGTGGACGATGTCCTGACTGGGTACAGGTTGTCACAGCTCCACCCACGCGGACGTTATGGACAATCCTGACTGGGACTAGGGGGTGACACATGTCATTGCATCAGGGTGCTTTATATGTTTGGGGCATGCACCATCCTTGCATTGTTGCATGCTGACCCACGCGGACGTTGTGGACTATGTCCTGACTGGGTACAGTTTGTCACAGCTCTACCCACGCGGACGTCGTGGATGATATCCTGACTGGGACTAGGGGTGACACATGTCATTGCACCATGTGCATATTTTGCATTGTGCATTGTTTGCTGCACTTATTTGCTGCACTTGTTTGACATCGCATATTCTGGAGACTTGCTAACTGAGCTTATATGTCTATTGGTTTTCCTCTGGTATTTCTTACCCTCTATACAGGTTAGATGGATTCAGGTATATATCTACTTCGGTATGTTCAGTACTAGTTTTTCCTACTGTTGTTGTGAGACTGTAGTAGCTGAACTCTTATTGTTGGTATAACCTTCTATGCATATCTGTTGGGTATTCGCTGAGCTATGGACTCACCCCATTGCCATATATGTTTATTTCAGGTTGATGTCTGCGAGGAGATCCCTAGTCGCCAGTCCCCAGCTCCAGCGGAGCTCTTTTTGATTTTGCATTACGTTGCTTCGGTTGTGGACCCTGTAGTATTTATATGCTTCCGCTATTTTGATTTGAACATGTATGCACGTTTATTTGATGGTATTGTACTTTTGAGTCCTATGTTGGACTTCGATTGGTTTTGGTTTTGTTCCTGCCCCCTGGCAGCTCAGGTGAGTTCGGATTTGGTTTTTCGATAGTTATAATCATATAACTGTTGTTTCTGCTTATATCTGAGGCCTGTGGCCCTTTAAACTGCGTGGTTGTGCAAATATATATTGCGTGGATTGTTATGTAGATTGTATGTGTGTAAATTGTCCGCCGGACAGGGGAGGTGCTGTCCGATTTTATATTGGATCAGCGGCTCCTGGGTCTCGGGGCGGACAATTTATTTTGGTATCAGAGCGTAGGGAGTCTCGGGGCGTGATACCAATTTATTTTGGTATCAGAGCTCAGGTTGTCGATACCTTGAGTGCTTTTGGATTTACGGTGTTTATCTGGTACCAATTATTTTTGGTATTTTTGGTATCAAGCCCAGGATGCGGGATACCATCGATTCGTGGATTTCTCGGAATTTAAATCTGACACTGAACTGGTAGGTGTCGGAGCTCGGGTTTGATGTTATTCATCCGAGTACATTACGGATTTTTTTTAAAGCCGTGGTTGCGATGCGACGGCAATTTGGGACTTGGTAGCGACAGGACTTCTCCAGGCGGCAAAAGGTATTCTTCTGACTATCTTAGCTTTAGTGCTCATTATAGACTTGAATTGGTTAGACTATCCAACTTGGTGGGATCGTATATTCATATTGATGGATATATATGTAGACTTGGTTTAGTTGGATTGACATTTGTCAATCTATCTTTTGGTGATCGTTCATGGGAGCGACTCGTGGTACATTGCGGATAATACTTGGAGTGGAGAATGTTAATTCTCTAGTGACTCGGTTGTTGAATCGAAAGCTAAGGTCGAATATGTCGGTAATTTGTTGGAGGTTAAGTTTTGGTTTTCAGACTTTACTATTGTAGTATGTGTTCTAGCTATTGTTGCTGAGCGAGAACTGGAGTGCTTACGTAGTTGGCTCATCGGTATAGGATCGACTTACCCTAGTGTAGGATTTCAGACATTTGGGTTGCATAGCCTGGTTAGGTGACCTGGACGGCACGACTAGGGTTTCTGACCTACATGGATGTAGAAGGGTAGCATTAGCTATATGCTATCATCGTAGTAGAGGATTGATACATCTGTTCCTTGGGACTTTAACCATGAATCATTGTACTGGTAGTTGACCTAGAAGTACAGCTTATGGATGATTTATCTAACGAAAAAAATGTGAGCTAGTGTTTGATATTACGGGTACTATTTTACTTGGTTGAATAACCAAAAGGTATCTACGGACTTATGATTTGCGGGAGGCAAATCACTTACAAAACTCGTCACCTTGGTTAGAGATATCGGGGACGACTCGTGGGAAACAAGGAATTGTTTCATGAGTATGTGGAGATACTCCTAAGAGATAGCATGTCTCTAACTCCTTGTTACGGAGTAGGACCTTAGAGGGTTAGACCATGGAGTGGAGGAATTGGACTGTATTGGATTTCGAGGCGACGGTCGGTGTAACTTGCTAGTTGCTACGCTAGTCTATGAGGGATTCTGACTCATAGATTGAGTGTATATGGTTGGATAATCTCGATGGTGCATCGGGATGTACGACCCACTAGGGTGCGGAGGATGTGGAGTTTGTTGTATCCTTACTTTCCGGTGAGATATGGAACATTCATCAGGAGGTTAAAGATGTCCACTGGTTTTCAATTATTATACCCTTATCGTGGACCTATTAGTTCACGGGATGATAAGTTTGATATCACCATGGATTTTCTCGTTGGTGTTGAGAAGTGGATTGAGATTGGCGAATCTCTATGATTGGTTGTATTTTGAGGATTCTATTAGTGGAAATGGACCTACCAGATTTGCAAATTTTTGATGGATCATTGGGTGGATAAATGATCTTTCAGTGGTTGATTATTTAAGAAGTCTGTTATTGATAACAGCATATGGTACAACATACTGGCACAATCTCTAAATTTTATGATATCTTCTGATGGTCTATTTGAGAATATATATATATACACATGTACATGGCTTGTGATGTTCGAAGGATGTTATTGATTTGGTAATACTTGAGTGATATTCATGGATTTGACGTTTTACATTTAAGGACCGGAGTATAGACTTGGCGCCAATGATCTTAGGGTTGGGCACCTTGGATAGGTGTGATGATTGATTGGTTTTTCGGGTGTATCTGGTTATTGGATGATAACCTATGGATTGATAACTCCAATTGATTCATAGCAGTGTAACCGTAGGGTATCAGATTAAGTGGTTACTCATGATGAGTACAGACATGTTTAGCTGCTAATGTGTGCCGTATGAGAAATGATGAAATTTGGGGACCAAATTTTTATTAGTGGGGGAGAATGTAAAATACGGCAATTCGAAAATCCGGACCAGAAAATTTTTCGGGATTTTTCTGGATATAGTCTAGGATTTCCGACACTTTTGACTAGGTCCCGGTAATTTCTGAAGGATTACCGGGAAAAATGCCGACGTTTCAGGGTCCATGGAGACAAACTTAGGAACCAAAATGTAATTAAACCAACAATTATAAGGACTAATTTGTAATCAAGTTTGAACCCTACGGGTGGTTTTGTAATTTGGCGAAACTGGGTTGGGCTAAAATGAAAAAGGGCGAGTATAAGAGGTTGATTAGGGCTCGGGCTTGTGCTTGTGTCTTCCTCCCCTCGCGAAGCCGCAGGCGCCGAACCCCCTTCTTCTTCTTCTTCTTCCCCTCTCGCGAAGCCGCAGCCAAAGCCACACCCGACGCCGACTTCCTCCTCCTCTTTCCTCCCCTTTCGTGTGCCCTAGCCGACCGCCACAACCCGACGCCGTCTCCTTCTCTCCCTGCGAAGCTAGCGAACCCAACGCCGATGACCTCTTTTCTTCTCCTCATCGCGCGACCTAGCCGCTGAGTCCCCACGACGGTCGAGCCCTAGTTGCGATCCACGGGATCATCGTACCCAAAGTCATCTCTATTGCCGGGAGTCTTTCCTCAATTGTGGTCGGCTCTTCACAGGGTGTTTCCTTCCGTCGATTGCCTGCTTATGCCGAGAGCTTGATCTAGGGCTCATCGGATGGCCGCAACGAGTGCTTTCTTGATATCTTTGGTCTTGGCCGGTTCCAATGCTGAGGGGAAATGCGTGTGTCGACTCATCTGAGGTAAGGAATTGTGTCTCTGTTCTAGTTTTCGAATTGGGATTGTGATTAGTTGTTTTGATCAGATTGATTTCCGAGAGCTTGGGATGGAGATGTGTGGATCTTTGTTTTTGGGCTCCAATTCTTCATCTTCTGCCTGCTGTGAAGAATCGAGTGGCGACTGAGTGAGGATTTGTGATTGGAGCTTGTTGTGCCCAGCAGAACTCGGGTAAGGGTGCTCTCTAGCTAATTCGATTTGATTATGGGCTTGTTTAGTGAATTGTGTGGCTGAGTTGATGATACCCTATATTAGATCTCTTGGGCAAATTGATTTGCAATGAAATTGATCATGAGGTTCCATAGCCTGTTAGCCTTGATGTTTTGGATTTGGTTTTCTTTACCTGGTTTAGCTCTATTGGTTCTGTGTGCTGTCTTAATTATTCAATGGGTCCTTGATCTGTGATGGGGGTTCCGGATGATCGGATATGAGTTTTTGATTTGATTTCATGGAGAAGTAACGGTTGAATTGAAGAAGCATGATGATAGTGTTGTACCTCAGTAGGTGGAGTTGATATTTGTTCCTAATTTGGATTAGTGTGGTTTCTTGGGTTTGCAAATATGATCTGCTAGCTTTTCTTTGAGTGGTTATGTTTTACTTCCTGTGGTTCTACCGTGAGTTGAATTCATAGAAGAAATCAGATTAGTGCTAATCCTGTATTGGGTTTTGGTGCTTGGAGGTGAACATGTAGAATTTGTGTTTGACCTTGCTCCGTGAGCTTTATTTATGGAGGCTAGTCCCTGGGTTGGTATGGGCGTACCTGATCTAGTAAGTGGTTGTTTAGCCTTGGATGATGTTCCGAATGTAATTGTAGATTTGAGATCTGATATGTACTGGATGAATATAGGGAGCATTCGATCGTGATAACGAATCAGTTATTGTTGATCTTGTTGGGATTAGGTTGGCTTAGTAGGGGCTGGTTTTATCATCCGGTCTACAAGTGAGCTATATTTTGGATTTAGCTATTAATTCATATAGTAGTAGCTAAATAACACCTACCGATGCAGGTCCTTGATTGGGTGCGGACCATTGGACAAGAGGTTCTCTACGTATACGGACTTCTACTTTGAGGCGGGTACCCTTTGACTTATCTATTTTGATATTGTCATTTTGTTATGCATAGAATGTTATAGATAGCAGTAAGATCCTACGCTATCCCTGGTTATTATGTTTGATCTGGATATTGTGGTTTACCACTGTTTATTAGGTCAGTTCTGGATACTTGTTGTTTATCCTTGAGTTATTATGCTGTTAGTTCCATACAGTCTCTAGTATTGTCATCTCTACATGTATGCTTAGATATCGTAGGGTATCTCTTGCATTTGACCTTGAGGGATCTGTATTTCAGTTCAGTATACCTTGTAGGATACCTGTATTTCCCGTTATAGGATTTCAGACTGAGACTTAGCATACTGAGGACTTGGGAGGGAGGTATGTGTATCTATCATACACCATCCTTGCACTATTGCATGCCGGCGATCAGCGACTCCCTTGTGGTTGAGCCTAATCGTCTTCCGGTACATGACGGGCACACACGGCCACTCATGGGTTAGTGGATACCGTAGATGTGTGCATTTGCCCTGTATTGCTCCGTTCGGCCACTATTTGGAGGGTGAGCGCGGGCGTGGTAGCAACCAGGGATCCCTTCTCGTACTGAGCCACGAGGAGATGAGAGCTTGACTCCCCCATTGCTTGGGGTCGGAGCGGAGTCTCCACCAGCATCCTGTCCACCCGGTCACTCAGGAGCAGTGATGGCAGGGTGTACAGTTGTCATAGCCCTACCCGTTCAGACGTCCCTATGACAGGTGTACGTTGATCTGTCTGGTGTCAGGGGTGACATATGTCATTGCACCATGTGCATATTTTGCATCGTGCATTGTTTGCTGCACTTATTTGCTGCACTTGTTTGACATCGCATATTCTGGAGACTGGTTATCTGAGCTTATATGTCTATTGGTTTTCCTCTGGTATTTCTTACCCTCTATACAGGTTAGATGGATTCAGGTGTATATCTACTTCGGTATGTTCAGTACTAGTTTTTCCCTACTGTTGTTGTGAGACTGTAGTAGCTGAACTCTTATTGTTGGTATAACCTTCTATGCATATCTATTGGGTATTCGCTGAGCTATGGACTCACCCCGTTGCCATATATATTTATTTCAGGTTGATGTCTGCGAGGAGATCCCGAGCCGCCAGTCCCCAGCTCCCGAGGAGCCCTTTTTGGTTTTCCTTGTTTTGTTATGGACCCTGTAGCATTCCTATGCTTCCGCTGTATATTTTGAACATGTATGCACGTTCTGTTTGAAGGTATTGTACTTTTGAGTCCTATGTTGGACTTCGTTCGGTTTTGGCTTTGTTCCTGCCCCCTGGCAGCTCAGGTGAGTCCGGATTTGGTTTTTCGATAGATATAATCATATAATTGTTGTTTCTGCACATATCTGAGGCCTGAGGCCCTTTAAACTGCGTGGTTGTGTTATATTATCTGTGGGTATGTGTAAATTGTCCGCCGGACAGGGGAGGTGCTGTCCGATTTTCTATTGGATCAGCGGCTCTTGGGTCTCGGGGCGTGACAATCCTATTATGTTCTCATGAATAGTAGTGTAGATAACATGTTTGTGTGAATGTTTGTGTGAAGGTTGGATGTCAAAAACCTAGCCTAGCCATTTTACACCATTCGGCCACCCTTGTAAGTTAGGGTTAGTGGAAGCTAACCCCACTTTGAAGTATAAACCATGTTTCAATTGTTAACATGAAGTACACTTGAGGTGTTTGTAGAAATGTAGGAATGAATGCTTGATTGGAAAATCAAAGAATTCCCTACACTTGATTTTCAGCCAACCGTGGTTCTAGGGTTGGGAAGTCCTTAATGAAACCATGAAGCATGCTACACTTATATGATGTGTGTATAAATTATGTGACCTATCTTGTTAGGTATAAAAGCATGCCTTATAGCCCATGGGGCACTCTTATGACATGAACATGATGTGGTTGAGATGTGGTTGATAATATGCTTAGAAAAAGGATACTCTATTGAAACTGGGATCAAGAGCACCCAAATGTGTGGTGTGTCCCTAGGGGATCAAGAGCACCCTTGATGAGTGGTGTGTCCCTTTAAGATGTGATTAAGAGTAGCTTTAGGCATATACATATATGAGTAATTGCATGATAAATTACTTTACTTTGAAAGTTGTGTACCCGACTCGGAAGGGGGTCGTTAAACAAATCCAATGTGCATGTTAACTGAAGGTCATGGCATTGGTAGGAGGGAAGGGTTCTGCTCTAATTAGATTGGTGGCTCGCTACCCCAATTTATTAGGGAACGCGCTTGATGTGGTACTACAACTGGGCCCTGGATGATATTGTATTTTTAAGTACTTACCTTTATGGAACTGTTTGAAAAGCATATTTTCTCATTATGTGATGATCTTGTTCTGTAAGTACTTAGAGATATTTGATGTGATGCTTATGATGCTTTGATGAGATGCTTATGATGCTTATATCTTGTTCTATCTTGATTACTGAGTACATGATATGATGTATCGATATGGTTTTGCGAGTAGGCCCGGATTCTTACTAAGCATGTTTTGCTTACTAGTTCATGTTATTTTTCTTATGCTGCAGATAGCGGTAAGAAATACTTGAACTAAAGGAAGAGGCAGAGAGAAAGCTAGAGGATGTGTGTGGTGATGGCTCGGGAAAGAACGAAAGATTCTTATCTACCTTCTTTTTGTCTAGAATCTAAACTGCTTCCAATAGAAGATTGCAATTGTATTACTATACTCTGAATGTGTGATGATTATGTCTACTCTACTGTTGATTAAGTTTAGAGATATGGAACCTATGTCATGTTAGATAACACTATCATTAATGTCTAATTCTTGTAGTATGCATGCTAAGTAAAATGCTAGATATTTACTATTTCCTTTTGCTTATGAATGCTTCTTTTGCATGTATCTAAGACTAGGTAACTCTTGCTATATTCTTACCATGCCCCTTTGCCCAATGCTGTGCTCTATCTTGTTCAAACCATGTTTAGATCAGTAACTTATTTAGATCAGTAAATTATGAAGTTAAATGATCTCTCTATTATGTTGTAGTTGCATGGATGATATGAAAAACCTTGCTTGGTAAATTAGTCTTCAATAAGCATGCTTACTACACTTCTTGTATTGTAATAGTTTTGTTTGGATATACATGCTTAACATGATATATGAGATGAATGTATGGACCCGTAACCCCGCCTTTAGGGTAGATATAAGGACGGGCGTTACAATTTTAGCTCAAGTGGAAGAACCAAAGGACCCTTTACCCTTCCCACAGTACCCCGGAGAGGATCTTTCTACAATTAGCAAGGAAATTGTAGATGAGGATGTTAAGGCAGATTTAATTGCTGATGAAGTTTCAATTAATATTCAGAGAGGATGTTGTAGCTCAGATGAGGCTGAAGATGCATTAGTGATAGAGGCATTGGAGGAGATGGATAGTAAAGCTTGTGACAGTCTTGAATTAGATTCTGAAGCTCTACAGGACCCTTCTAGTCTTTTATTTTGTGATGATATAGTTGTTGTGAGTCCTAACTTTTCTAATATGGTTGTTGCAGATATTATTGATGAAACATGTGTTGGAGATGATTCTATAGGTGTAGGGGATTGCACTGAGCCCCAGGGACCACTAACATTGATTGATATATCAGAAGATTCGGAGGATAAGTATGAATGTGTAGGGACTTGCATGGTGGAAGCAATGGCCCAAGAATCACCTCTTTTAATTGAATGTCCATCAGAACCTGAGATTGAAGTAGAGCCTTTACATGACCAGGAGGAGACCATAGTTACATACACTTTTGTAGAACCTTCTGGTATTTTTCAGCACGACGAGGTAAGTGTTTCTCCTAATTGTTTAGAAAAATTAATAGAGGTACCTAGGGTTGATTTTGTTGGTTGTGATGCAATTCTTGATTCATCCTATGTAGAGACTGTTGGTGCAGGCAGCACCTAAGTCAAACCTAGGTTTTGATAATGATAAAGGGTTCAGAAGTTAAGATGTTATTGTTGTCTAACTTGTTCACTGAGTGTACAGGAAGAAGTGCTGGTCGTGGACTAGGCAAGAAGTCCTGGCAAAGGGCTAGGCAAAGAAGTGTTGGTCAAGGACTAGGCAAGAAGACTTGACCGGAAGTCGGGCAAAGAAGCCCTGGTCGAGGACTGGCACGAAGTCCTGGCAAGGGGCTAGGCACCGTAGACCTGACCGGAAGTTGGGCTAGAAGACCTAGCCAAGGGGATTGGGAAAAAGTCTAACCAGAGGAGCCGGTTAGCAAAAGGTAAAACTCTCCTAAGAGGAGTAGGTGAGGACGCGTTCCCCGTCGAGGGAACAGTAGGCGTCGGTTCGACCTAGGGTTCCATTTGGGAGACCCGAAGTCAGAACCAAGATAGCTACGGCTGTAAATTTTAACTAATATTCGTGCTTTGTTTGTTTTAGAACTAACCATGGTTGCAGGGACCGAAGGAGTGTGTTTCTGCAGCTCAGAATGCCCCAAAGGAAAGGGGCAGGCAGCTGGGCTAGGTGCCCGGGTGGTCCCGGGCGCCCAAGGTCAAAGCCAAAAGAGCAAGGAAGCAATAACCGCATCGAAACCACACTGGGCTAGGCGCCCGGGAGGTCCCGGGAGCCGAAGGTCAAAGCCAAAGAGGTAATCGAAGCAAATCAGCCACGAAGCCAGCGGACCAAGTTAAGCTAGGCGCCCAGGAGGTCCCGGGCGCCCCAGTCAGCTCCAGAGGCCGAGTCGAAAGGGATAAGCGCTGACCGAGCTGCGGATTGAGTTTTCCGTAGATGAAGGCACGTGTCAGGCGCCCCCGACATCTCAGGCGCCCCCAGGAGCACTATAAAAGGGTGGTCCTCCCCAAGGCTTCAGAACAACAACATTCTAACGCTCCAAAGCTTTTCGTTCAAGCGCTCCGCTCCGGCAAACTCCGACTTCGAGATTCCAGCGCCGACGACGACCCTCTGCTCCGAAGTACGATCCACATCGGGCGTCGGCAACGAAAAGTGTAGCTCTTTTCATTTACTATAATATTCTTGTACTGAAATTTGTAAACCTTTTGCGCGATTATAGAATTGCCCAAAGTAAACGATCAAGGACCGCGGGCCTTGGAGTAGGAGCCGACCGCGACTCCAAACCAAGTAAAATACTTGTGTTTTTGTGTGATTGTTTTGTTTCCCCTGCATTTACTCTTTCCTTAATCCGAAAAAAGTTTTAACGATATTCACCCCCCCCCTCTATCATTTTTCTCGATCCAACAAGTGGTATCAGAGCAGGTGGCTCAAATTTAGTGCAACCACCAATTTGGGAGTTTTTCAAATTTTACGAATTTTTTTTTCTTTCGAATTTTTCTCGTTAATTGAAGTTGGTGCAACTCAACTCGATCATTTCTTTATTATCTTATTCCCGCACAACTAATCCAAGACCGAGTCTTGGGACAGAATTTTCTTTTTTTTGTCATTTCAGAAATTTTAAATGGCCATTCAAGAAGGTTTCAGTACAGTCAGACCACCACTCTTCAGTGGAGAAGACTTCTCCTACTGGAAGAGTCGAATAGAAGTCGACCTGAAAACTCATGTGGATATGTGGATCATAATCCAATCTGGTTTGGAAATCCCCAAGAATGTTGAAGGAGTGGCACAACATTACACAGAATGGGGCGCCTCGCTGAAGAAGAAGATCGAGGCTGATGCAAAGGCGACCCAGACACTCCAATGCGGACTAACCAAAGAAGAATTGAACCAGGTGGGACCCTTCAACAGTGCGAAGGAACTCTGGGGTAAGTTGATCGAATTGCACGAAGGTACCACTGACACCCGAATCAGCAAGAGGGACCTACTGCTGAACAAATTGTACACAATCAAAATGAACGAAGGCGAGTCAGCAGCCCAGCTCCATGCCAGGATCTAGGAGCTGATGAACAGTCTACACACAATTGGTCACAAGGTAGAAAACCGTGACCTTATCAGGTATACCCTTAATGTCTTCCCGAGAAATACTTTGTGGGCATCTATGGTAGATGCGTACAAAATTTCTAAGGACCTTTCCAAAATTATATTAGACGAGTTATTTTCTGAACTAGAATTACATGAGCAGACTAACTGCACTTTATCCGAGAAAGGTATTGCTTTTCTTGCAGGAAAAATCCAAGGAAAGGTGGCCAAGAAAAAGCCTCAACCTACACCCGAGTCTGACTCAGACTCAGACTTAGAAGACAGTGAAGGGGATCAACCCAAGCTGGTTCGGCTAGCCCGGGACTGCTACAAGGAGCTGAAGCATCAGACCAACAGAAGAAAAGCCAGCCGAAAGAAGGAAGATCCAGCTGAACCATCAATGTCCAAGACCAAATCAAACGTAACCTGCTACGAATGCAATAAAAAAGGACACTACAAATCGGAGTGCCCTAATCTGAAAGAAGCCAAGAAGACTCGAAGGAAGAAGGCCCTTCAAGCCACGTGGGATGAGTCTTCCTTCGAAGAAGAAGAAGAGGCCCCACAATCGAACCTGCTCGCCTTGACTGCTTTGGAAGACATCGACACCGAATCAAAATTGGAGCCGGATAATGGAAAGCTCACCATTTCGGAGGACGGCAAAATAATTGTAAGTGGTTATTCTAAAGTCCAATTATCAGAGTTAATTGAATATTTGTCTTGTAACTTGGTGAAAGCCAAAATCCGAGTCGAGTCCCTCCAACAGGAAGTAAAACTCCTGAAAGAGGGAGCTGACTCTAGATCTTTGACTGAGAAGGTTCAAGAAGGAACCTCTACTCAAGTTGAAAAGATTGAGAAAGAGAACTCCTCCTTGAGAACTCAAGTCAAGGACCTTAGAGCAGTTTTAGAACGATTCACTTCAAGTTCCAAGGGTCTTGACATGATTCTTAGAAAACAGAAGTCTGTTCTAAATCGATCCGGGTTAGGGTATCGAAGCAAGTCTAGACAAAGGTCATACTATACTGTATTGAACCAATCTAGGCCCAAAGTTCAGGCATGGGTACCCAAACATTGCCTAAACAACCAAGCTGGAGCAAACTAGTATTGGATCCCAAGGACAAGATTCATATCTTGCCTAATCATTATCGTGGCTTTCGTCCAGGGGGAGTCAACTTAAAACAATTTTTATAGTTAAATAAATTCTTTTCTTATTTTAAAATTGCATGCTTGCTTGTTTATTTATTTTCTGCAATTTATCATGCTTAGACCTAGGACTGGTTACATTAAGGACCAAAACAATTAACTAAAATTTGAACAACATAGTATTGGGTAGAGGTGAGATGATAGTATGTTAGGGAAGCCATTTTGGCGGAACTAGCCGAAGCTACCGATCCAAGACCCAAACTAGTTAGACCAAAATCCTTCAAGGAGTAACTTGAAGATGGATTTTTCAATAAAAGACTTTGTCAAGGAAAGGGTTGATGATCCAATAAGGCTACGACCAAAGAAGCCCTATTGCCTCGGCAAGACCTGGAAATCGATTATTGAAAACCAAATTCACTTTACTATTGTCAGATTTAAATCTAACACAGATTTCAAGTAATCTTAGATTCAACCATTTTTTTCAAAGAAAAATTAAATATTAAAGCATAATTAATTGGTTTTAAAATTAATTTAACTTTTTCAAAACTAATCATAGTTTTTCAAAATAAAATCTTTACTTCTATTAAAACCTGTCTCACAAAACCCATTATGTTAACGTGATTGATAACTATAGATTGGGTGAGACAGACTAGGTTGTGAAAATCAATTTAACCTATCCTTAATTCTAATTGAATCCAAATCAACAAATTCTTTATGTGTAGGAACATAAAAATTTGGATCAATGGATGTTGGATAGCGGGTGCTCCAGACACATGACTGGGGACAAATTGAAATTCACCAAACTCAAGTTCAAGGACCTAGGCTTAGTAGCATTTGGCAACAATGCTACACTCAAAGTCATTGGGTCAAGTAACATTGAACTCAATTCTGATTTTGTAATTAAAAAGGTACTCTTGGTTGAAAACTTTAAATTTAATTTACTTAGTATAAGTCAATTATGTGATACTAGTTATGTATTACCTTCACCAACTCTGACTGCCTGATTAGAAATTTGCAAGACTCAGAAGTCATGCTTAAGGGCACTAGGAAAAATAACGTTTACACTATAAACCTACCCTTAATACCTAAATGCTTCTTAACTCGGTTAGAAGAATCAAACCTCTGACATAGGAGATTAGGTCATACTAATCTAAGATTAATTTCAAAAATCACCCAACTTGGTCTAATTAAAGGAATACCAAAAATTAACAACCATGAAAACATGATATGTGAATCATGCAACCAAGGTAAACAAACCATGTCTAATCACAAACAAATTCAATCAGACCTAACTCAAACCACACTTGAGCTCCTGCACCTTGACCTATTTGATTCACATGGAGCCAAGTCACTAAGCGGAAACCGGCACTGCTTAGTAATTATAGATGATTACTCTAGGTTTACTTGGGTAAGGTTTCTAAAGACTAAGGATGAAACCCTAAACCTGTTTATTGATTTTTGTAAGATAATTGAAAATCAAAATGATACCAAAATCAAAAGACTTAGGAGTGATCACGGGGGAGAGTTCGAGAATCAAAGATTCGAGGAATTTTGTAGAATAAACGGGTACATACATGAATTTTCGTGTCCTTGAACCCCCCAACAAAATGGGATAGTAGAACGGAAAAATAGAACCCTACAGGAAGCCGCTAGGACTATGCTCAATGAATTCAATCTAGCTAACCAATTTTGGGCAAAAGCAATTAGTACGGCTTGCTATATCCAAAATAGGGTCCTAATTAACAAACGACATAATAAAACTCCCTATGAATTATACTACGATAGACTTCCAAACCTACATTACCTAAGAGTCTTTGGGTGTAAAGTCCATATCCTAAACACCAAGGACTATCTAGGTAAATTTCAGTCTAGGTCAACCCCAGGGATTTTCTTAGGATATTCAACAACAAGTAGGGCCTATAGGGTCTACAATAAACAAACTAACAAAATTGAAGAAACAACAAATCTAATATTTGATGAGGAAACTAATTCAAAATCTGATAATCCAGATCTAAATCCATCAAATAGTGATCACGAAGATAATGAACAAATTATTGAACCACTAGTTAAACCTCTAAATGAACTAACTATTGAACCAACTACTGAGTCAATTGAACCAATAATTGAACCAACCCAAGTAATTGAACCAAATATTGAACCGAATCGTCCAGCCGGACCTGAGGCTGAACTAAGCACTAGAAAAACCAAGAAACCCAGACTCAGTCACCCAACTGATCAAATTGTGGGTGATCCAACCTTAGGAGTCAGAACTAGGTCCTCCTATAGAAATCTTAGTCAGATTGCACTGATTTCGAAAATTGAACCTAAGACTATAGAGGAAGCCTTACCTGATCCTGATTGGATCATAGCAATGCAAGAGGAGTTAGCCCAATTTGAAAGGAACCAAGCCTGGGAACTAGTACCTAAACCTGAGGGCAAATCCATTATTGACACCAAGTGGGTAGGAATAAGCTAAATGACTAAGGGTAAATAGTTAGAAATAAAGCCCGCTTAGTAGCTAAAGAGTTCAGTCAAGTCGAAGGGTTAGACTATGATGAAACCTATGCCCCAGTAGCCAGACTTGAGTCTATTAGAATGTTGCTAGCCTTTGCAGCCCATAAAGGATTTAAACTCTACCAAATGGATGTAAAGTCAGCTTTTCTGAATGGGTTTATCAGAGAAGAAGTTTATGTAGGACAACCCCCCAATTTTGAGGACTTAGAAAAACCTGACCATGTTTACAAACTCAATAAGGCACTGTATGGACTAAAACAAGCCCCTAGGGCATGGTATGAACGCCTATCAACCTACCTCATTTCTAAGGAATTTAACCAAGGACAAATTGACTCAACCCTTTTTGTTAAGACCTTAGAAAAAGACATCTTTATTGCCCAAATCTTTGTTGACGATATAATTTTTGAATCCACCAACTCAAATTTCTTAAAAGAATTTGTAAAAATAATGGAAAACAAATTCGAAATGAGTTTAGTTGGTGAGCTCAACTTCTTTTTACGATTACAAATTAAGCAAACTAGGGATGGAAATTATGTCCATCAATCAAAATATGCTAAGGAGTTAATAAAAAAATTTAAAATGGATAACTCCAAAAGCATAAGTAGCCCCATGGCCACAAATGTAAACATAGATAGTGACCCTGAAGGTAAACCTGTAGACCTTAAACTATATCGAAGTATGATTGGTAGTCTACTTTATCTTACAGCCAGCAGACCTAATATCCTTTTTGCTGTAGGAATGTGTGCTAGATAACCAAATCTGTGCTAAGGAAACGCACTTAGCAACCCTAAAAAGAATAATTAGATACATCAAGGGCACCCTAAATGTAGGGATTTGGTATCCTAGGACCTTAACTTTTGACCTGTTAGGATACTTGGATTCTAACTATGCTGGATGCAAACTGGATAGAAAGAGTACAAGTGGAAGCTGCCAACTTTTAGGAAATAGTCTAGTCAGTTGGTGCAGCAGAAAGCAACACTGAGTAGCTCTATCCACAACCGAAGCTGAGTATGTTGCTTTAGGAGAGTGTGTAACACAACTCTTATGAATGATGCACACTCTTAAAGACTTCCAGCTTAATTACACCCAAACCCAAGTCTACATTGACAATATAAGTTTAATTAATCTAACTAAGAACTCAATCCAACACTCTAGAACCAAACACATAGAAGTTAAACACCACTTCGTAAGAGATTATGTAGCCAGGGGTGAGATAGTCCTTAAGCATGTAGACTCAAAATCTAACTTAGCTGATATCTTCACCAAACCCTTACCTGAGTCTGAGTTCAGTTCACTAAGAAGGCAGTTAGGGTTATGCTTGGTAAAATAGGACTGCTCTATTTATGTTTTGTTAAAACTGTTTTATTTCTTATCTTATTTTATTTTGAAAAATCATTTTTTTAAATGATTTTCTGACTTAGTTTTTTTAAAAACTTACCCCCTTCAAAACTAGGGCTTTTTCGCAAATGGACTTAGCTTAGGCCCTAACCCTAGAACTGCATGCACCTATAGATCTAGAAGCCAGCATCTCACAAGCACCTTAGGGTACTTTTGATTGATAACCTAGACTGGGTTGAGATGCTTAGGTCTATGCCTTGATTCACGATGCTTTAAGTCAGTGCATTGCAGTAATTGGGGTAATAAATACCAACTGAACAACAATCAGGTTAAGTGTCAAGCTTAGAAAATCTAACTTGATCAGAACACTTAACTTGACTAACCCTAGCATCTACTGTTTATAGCAGTTAGTAAGTAGCTAACTGGGTTAGACAGGACCCGAAAGAGATATTTTAAATTAATTTGGTCCAGTTTAAACTTAGAATTGGTTCAGTATAGCACCTTACTTTTATTACTCAGTTTTTTTTGCTATATTTTTTTTTTGATATATGGCAAAGGGGGAGAGATTGGAAAGGAAAGAAGGTTTCAAACTTTAAATCAAAATTTTCAAAACTTTTACCTCCTTTCTCAAAAAGTAAAGTTCTCTAAGTACCTAAGTTCTTTTTGAAAGTTAATTCTTTGTTTTCAAAAATATTCTAAGTACTTACTCTAAAATATTTTTCTGGAAAATTTTTCTAAGTTATTAATTCAAATTTTTGCTTGAAATTTTTTTTTAAAGTATTAAAACTGCTTGAAAATTTTCTAAGTGGAAAAAAAATTCAAAAGCAGGTTAGAAATTTTTTCTAAAGTATAAAAACTAAGTGTTTTGAAAATTCTTCTAAGTACTTAACTCAAAAGTGTTTTCAAAACTATTTTTAAGTACTCACTCTAAATTTTTTCTGGAAGATAATTTTCTAAGTGTTAACCTAAAAAATCTCTTGAAAATTTTCTAAGTGCTAAAGCTAAATGTGTTGGAAAATTTTCTAAGTGCCCAACTCAAAATATTTTGAAAAATATTCTAACTTAAAAATCCCAGTTTGAAAATTTTCTAAGTATTGAAAACCTGAAAAACTCTTCAAATTTAGAATCAAAGACTTATAAACTTTTTCAAAAACCCCACGAACTTTTGAAAAACTCAGGTGGAGATTTCTTCCAGGGGGAGGAAACTAGATCTGGTACCTTGCCTATTTTCTGTATGTTTAACTTAACTTTTTGAACCGGGTTGCCATTAATCAAAAAGGGGGAGATTGTTGGTGCAGGCAGCACCGAAGTCAAACTTGGGTTTTGATAATGGCAAAGGGTTCAGAGTTAAGATGTTATTGTTGTCTAACTTGTTCACTGAGTGTGCAGGAAGAAGTCCTGGTCGAGGACTAGGCAAGAAGTCCTGACAAAGGGTTGGCAAAGAAGTCCTGGTCAAGGACTTGGCAAGAAGACCTGACCGGAAGTCGGACAAAGAAGTCCTGGTCGAGGACTGGGCACGAAGTCCTAGCAAGGGGTTGGGCACCGAAGACCTGACCGGAAGTTGGGCAAGAAGACCTGGTCAAGGGGATTGGGAAAAAGATCAACCGAAGGAGCCGATTGGCAAAAGGTAAAACTCTCCTGAGAGGAGTAGGTGAGGACTCGTTCCTCGTTGAGGGAACAGTAGGCGTCGGTTCGACCTAGGGATCCATTTTGGAGACCCAAAGTCAGAACCAAGACAGCTACGGCTGTAAATATTGACTAATATTCGTGCTTTGTTTGTTTTGGAACTAACCTTGGTTGCAAGGACTGAAGGAGTTTGTTTTTGCAGCTCAGAATGCCCCAAAGGAAAGGGGCAGGAAGCTGGGCTAGGTGCCCTGGAGGTCCCGGACGCCCAAGGTTAAAGTGAAAAAAGCAAGGAAGTAAGAACCGCATCGAAACCACACTGGGCTAGGCGCCTAGGAGGTCCCGGGCGCCCAAGGTCAAAGCCAAAGAGGTAATCGAAGCAAATCAGCCACGAAGCCAGCGGACCAAGTCAAGCTAGGTGCCCAAGAGGTCCCGGGCTCCCCAGTCAGCTCCAGAGGCCGTGTCGAAAGGGATAAGCACTGACCGAGATGCGGTTGAGTTTTCCGCAGAAGAATGTACGTGTCAGGCGCCCCCGACGTCTCAAGCGCCCCCAGGAGCACTATAAAAGGGTGGTCGACGCCAAGGCTTCAGAACAACAACTTTCTAATGCTCCAAAGCTTTTCATTCAAGCGCTCCACTCCGGCAAACTCCGACTTCGAGATTCCAGCGCCGCCGACGACCCTCTGCTCTGAAGTATGATCCACATCGGGTGTCGGTAACGAAATGTGTAGCTCTTTTCATTTACTGCAATATTCTTGTACTGAAATTTGTAAACCTTTTGCGCGATTATAGAATTGCCCAAAGTAAACGGTCAAGGACCATGGGCCTTGGAGTAGGAGTCGACCGCGACTCCGAACCAAGTAAAATACTTGTGTTTTTGTGTGATTGTTTTGTTTCTGCTGCATTTACTCTTTCCTTAATCCGAAAAAAGTTTTAACGATATTCACCCCCCCTCTATCGTTTTTCTCGATCCAACAGAGACTGATTGTGAAAAATTTATAGATGTACCTAAGGTTGATTTTGTTGGTTGTGATGCAATTCTTGATACATCCTATGTAGAGATTGATGGTGAAAAACTAAAAGAGGTACCTAGGGTTGATTTTATTGGCTCTGATGAATTTCTTGATACATCCTATGTAGAGATTGATTGTGAAAAATTAATAGAGGTACCTAAGGTTGATTTTGTTGGTTGTGATGCAATTCTTGATACATCCTATGTAGAGATTGATTGTGAAAAACTCATAAAGGTACCCAAGATTGATTTTATTGGATGTAATGCATTTCTTGATACATTCTATGTAGAGGTTGTTTTATTTCATTTCTTTCTTACCCTGTAAGCGTTCAGGAGGTATTTTCTTTTCATGGTTTTGCAGGGTTTCGTAGGCTTCTCGAGTGGGTACTCAAACTTAATAGCCTACAACCTCCCGGAAGGACTTCTAAAGAGCATGTAGTGGGAGGGGTTGAGTTTACTTTGACTTGTAATTATTTACCCCAAGAATGGATTTTGAACCTTAATCATCTCCGACCACCGGGACATGCTTATGCGAAATTGATAAGGGAGAGAGTTGTGCATTATGAGATTGATCATGTGAGGATAGTTCTCCCAAGATGGATGCTCCGTGCTCTTTACCCAACTTGAAGGGGAGTTATTTCTTCTTACACTCTTATTTCATTGTGAATATCATTTTTATGTTTCTAGCAATAAATCTTTCTTTTAAACTGAGTTCTTGCTAATAAATGCTTAGGTAGTGTTGAATGAATAATGATTCATTGTAGATACCATTTTATCCTTTTTGGCATTTTGTTTCATGCATGATTTGGAATAAATGTATCCATCTAGATTTTCTCTATATCATTTTAGAGTCCATTGAAAGAAAATTAAATTTGGTTGTTAAAACTTAGGATTTGAGCCAATGGATAAAAATTCTTGGATGCTTGAGTACTACATAGTTATGGACTCTAGATTGATGACTTGAGATGAATTCTTTTTACCTAGTGAGGATTGGCCTAATTTTTGTGATACACACATATGATTGTACTCTAGAACTTGCTTAAGTTCTTTCAAAACTATATTTCTATGATTGGACCACATTTATAGAGTTGAATCATTTTGTTTCCTTTCTCATATCATTTTTGCAATTTTGTTTGTTGATCTACTCTATATTCCATTTTCCTTCCCTAATCTTCATGTTCATCATAATATTTTCATTGAACTTGGGTGCCTTGATGTTTCTTGATGTTACTTTGCCCGAGTCGGACAAAAGTTTAAGTGTGGGGGAGGATGCAAGCATTTTATCAGATTGTGAAGAAATATGAAGTATTTGGCAATCCACAAGCAAAATGTGCCAAGGCTAAATCTCAAATGAAGCTTTTAGTTCTTTACTGCTATGTGAAGAGAAATCGGAACAAATGCTATGTGTGTCAACTTGAAGGAGTTTGTATCAAGAATGAGTTGAAAGAAGTGGCTAGGAAAGGTAACAATTAAAGCATTTACATTCCTAAGTATTATTTGATATTTCAAGTTTTATGAGGCAAATTCTGAAGGGAAGTGAAGGCTTACTCTCACTGCAAAGTCTGCTGAAATCAGTGATGAATTGCAAGTGTGAAGCTCTGGAATCTAAATTGCAGAGAAAAATCAGAAGAAAAATCAGAAAAAATCAGGGATTGCAGATGGAAACTCTGTTATTGAAGTTGTAATTGTAGACGGTAGGAAAGAATCAGGAATGGAGGGTAGGAATTGAAGAATCAACTAGTTGCAGTTGCTAAAAATAGCAGAGAAAAACTTTGCTGCAGAAAGAAACAACACAGCAGCTGAGAAGAAAAGAGAAAAGAAAAATAAAAAAAACATGAAGTGGAAGTCAAGTGATGGGTTAGATTTCTGAATTTGAAGATGTGAATAAAGAGTTAGTTGGATTTTGGATGTAGTATTGATTGAAGAGAAGTGAGCCAAGGCAGTTCAGTATTAGACTTTGCTCAGTTTCAGTTCTGTTTGAACCCTGATCGGTCTCCAGACCGATCAGGGAGGTGCCTGATCATTCACTCAGACCGATCAGGAGCTGTCCTGTCCGATCAGTAGGAGCTCAGTCCGATCAAAAGTCTGCTTAACCAAATGAAAGAAGAGCCTGATCGGTCTCTTGACCGATCAGGAGAAGTCTGATCGGTCCCTTAATCGATCAGAATTGGTTGGCACAGAACACACTGAATTCATCATGGTTTCTCATCCAATTAAGTGGGACTCTCTAATTCTTACTCACCTAGGCTCTAAAATATGCTGGATAATTCAAAATGAGACGGCAAAGTGCATTAGGTTGCATTTTTGAGTGTCCAAGTCTTCCATTTTTTTTTACATTTCCATATTCCTTTATCATGCCATATTTCTTTACCATATTTCTTTACCATGTCATATTTCTTTACTTTCTTTATCATGATTCATAAGTATCAATGTTCATTAAACTTCAAGTTCATCCTTATCATTACATATCCCCTAAATTGTTCAAATAAGCTTTTGTAGGTGTGGATCCTAATCAAGAATTATGGTGGAGAGTAGAGCAAAAGCAAGCTTATTGTAGTGCAAGAAACATGTTGTGTTTTGAGTGAGCTCCACTTTTATTGAAAATGTAGAATTTAGGAAGAGAGCCACTAAATATTCCCTTGATAGGCTTTGCGAGTTTAGTTCATCTCAATGAGTCATGAAGGATAAAGTATGGTAAGTTGTTGATTTAAGGACAAGACACTAGTTCATTAAGCTTAGATTTTTGAGAATTGACAACCCTAGGTAATTTCCTTTCAATTGCTTTTAACTATGATTGAGAATAATCTAGGGGGATACATCATTAGTTACTAGTTAGCTTGTGCGAGATGCTAAAAATTAAGTGTGGGGGAGTTGATAATTACCATTTTGTTGATAAATTTAGCCTCGCAAATCCATGTTTTGATCCACTATTATATGCTTAAGTTTGAATTTATATTAGGATTCATGAATTACCTCTATTTTAGCTTTTGATTCGAATCATTATATATTTGAGATATTTTGAGCCTTAAATTTGAATCTAATTTTGTAGGCTTCAAATGATCATGTACCTAGATCAGATTGGATCAAACTTGAGTCAAAATTGGATCCGGATCAGGACGATCAAGCATCGGATTAATATGGGTCGTCTGATCAAGAAATGGCTAGATCTGAGCCATCTGTCAACTTCTGATCAATCCGAGCTCAAGATAGAGTTAATCAAGTCCATGGATCAAGATCTGAAAGTTTGGGCCAAATCAGAGTTAATCCAGCCATTGGATGAAGCTCGAGAGGGTCTAAGCCATTCATTCAAAGATCAGGGTAATCTGAGCCATCTGTTGCAAATCTGGAAGGTCCAAGCTGTTGAGGCAATCGGCCCTAAAATGATTGGAAGATCATGGTTTTGATGTGTGTGTGTGAATATGTTTAAGGATAGAATGTTATGTTGTATTTGATGTGTGTGAATGAGTTTGCAGGACTTGGAGGATCACACATGGTGAACAAATCCGAGAGACGAGAGCCGAGGGAGGAGAACTCCAAGAGCAAGCCGGGAAGTGGACTTCAAGGGCACATGTGAAGGGTGGCATTGTAACGACCCGGAAAATTCTCTTAATATTTTCTTAAAATATTGAGCATGTCTAAATAATTTTCCGAGGGACCTAGAAATATTTATATAAAATTTGGCCTAGAAATCCATATTTTCTCAATTAAATTGAGAAAACTAAGTACTAACGGGCCTTATATGGGCTTTTTAGTACCACGATTATTGGTGAGTTTTAGGTGAAAATTTATAGAAATATGAAGGGATTTTAATAAGAAATATTAATATAATTATGGAGATTTTTTTTGGGATTTTCAAAAATTACTAGGAAAATAAAATAAAATAAGTGGAAAAAAATTATGCATTTACCAAGGATTGAACCTTGGACCTCTTGTACAACCATGCATGCTTTAACCAACTCATCTAGCAAGGGAATGTTATAAGGGAATGAAATGGAGATTGGTTAAGGCTTAGAAGAAGATGAAGGGTCATGGAGAGACTCCTCATTTACCTCCTTAATGGGTGATAAATAGGGGGGTTTGGGAGTTTCTTTCTTTCTTCCTTCAATTGCATTTCCTCTCCTCCTCCTTCCTCATTCTAGCTGAACACCTCAAAGGGAGTTCTCCTTTGGAAAAGTTCCACCAAGGCTTCATCTCCAAGATCTAAGGTTTTCACAAGAGTACAAGGGCTAAGGGTAGTCAAGAGGCAACAAGATTTCCATCCTTCTCTCAAATCTAAGGTTTATAATCAAGATCAACCAATGTAAGACTCCCTCACCTGTGGTATAATGTTTTTTCTTGAAGATTTACATGATATGAAAGTCTTGTATGTGATGTTTATGTTGGAAAACCAAAGGAAACCCATGAACCTAACCTTATAGGTTTCGGCCACCATGGGTTCTTGGTCTATAATGATGATAAAAATCTTCATAATGTTGTCTAATGAGTTCTCATGATGTTTAGAGATTAAATATAATTTTTAAGAATTTTTGGGGTACCCTAGGATCCCCTAGGGTTTCGGCCATCCCATGAATCCATGGGTAGAGTTGAACTTAAACCCTCAAGCATGTGGTTTGTGTGTTATCATGATATAAGGGAGATTGAGGGGGGCTTATGTGAACTTTTACAAGGCATTGTGACCCCCACAAGTTTCGGCCAAGTTGGACCTAGGGCAATAAGTTAGGGATTTCCCTCAAGCAAGGGTCCCAAAGTATGTTTGGTGTTAATGTTTGATTGGGGATTTTATGGAATTTTTCCATGAACCCATGGCCTTGTAGGGTTCCGGCCAGCACATGGAAAGAGGGCTAAAGGTTAGGGATAACCCTAATTATGAGCCCTAATGGCCTCCCATGGTCTTATAAATAAAGTATGGTTGGTTCCTTACCTTATGCTATGTTACATGGTTAATGGAATGATGAAATCTAGCCCTATAGGTTTCGGCTAAGCAAAGGAATTTAGGGTTTGGAAGGAGTTAGGGTTCAAAGAATGATGGTTTATGCTTACCATGAAGTATATGTATGTATAGGTTCAAGCATGTGGTAGAAATCATATTACCAATAACCCTAAGATTAAGCACCATGTTTTATGTTTTATGTCTTATGTTTATGATTGGATGCCATGCTTAATAGGGTTATTTATGAATGTCTTATGTTTATGCCATGTACTTGGATGGTAGGTAGCATGTTTATGGAAGCCCTACCTATGTATGCTTATGTTATGTTAAGAACCATGCTATGTTATATGCTCATGTTATGTTAAGAACCATGCTATGTTATATGCTCATGTTATGTTAAGAACCATGCTATGTTATACGCTCATGTTATGTTAAGAACCATGCTATGTTATTTTGTAGGTTTATGTTCATGATAAGAATGATGCCATGATAAGTATGTTATGTTTATGTTCATGATAAGAATGATGTCATGATAAGTATGTTAGGTTTATGTTCATGATAAGAATGATGCCATGATAAGTATGTTATGTTTATGTTCATGATAAGGATGATGCATGCCATGTTTTATGAATGATGATGCATGCCATGTTTTATGAATGATGATGCATGCCATGTTTTATGAAAGAGGATGCATGCCATGTTATGGATGAAAGATGATGCTTATGTCTTTAAGGCATAAATATGCTAAATGGCACGGTCGATGGTCGACGGTACGACGTCGTGAGGACCGGTAAATGGGCCGGTAGACGGGCCGAGCCGTAACAAGTTATGTTATGTTAAAAAAAGGCCATGAATGTCTTATGAATGATGAAGCATGTAAAGTATTTTACTTTATGAATGAGCTTGTACCGGACCGAAGTATGGGTCCAAGGGATGGGCACCTTAAGAACGCCCCGATTCTGGACTACCGACTATGCTGTCCACGGTTTTGGCACTACCGTAGTTGTGCAACATGGATGGGCACCTTAAGAACGCCTCGGTTCGGGGACTACCGACTATGCTGTCCTTACCCTAGTAGGTCGAGGCTAGCTACCTCGTACTTACTTAGGGATGCGCGCTTATGATGTATGTATGTGGTACAAGCCAGGGCCCAATGATATGATGAATATGTTTAAGCATTTAAAGGTATGTTTTAGAAAAAAAGTTAAGCATCCTTATGTATATGCATTCCCCTCATGCATTCATTCATGTTATGCATTATGTTATGGTAACAAAACTTGATGCTTACTCTTTATGTTAAGAAAGATGCATGAGAAGAATTGATCTATGCCATGATTATGTTAAAAGGATGCTCATATGCTATGATAAGAAGTATGCCTATGTATCATGACATGCTAGGAACGTTTATGATGTTTATGTTTATACCATGTAGCATGCCATGTTTAGAATGTTTACTATGTTTACGTTTATGCCATGTCTCATGCCATGATAGGAATGTTCACTTATGTTTATGATCATGCCATGTTCAATATATGATAAATGATTCAAGTTGTTATGTCCTAAGTAGAGCACTAAGTATGTTGATGTTTTTTGTGCTCATTATGAGATGATGAATGGTTTTTGTGAGTAGGAAAGAGTCTTACTAAGCCTATGTGCTTATAGTCTTATTTCCTTATACCGCAGATCATTCAAGGGGACAATGATGGAAGCAGCAGGAGGGCAAGAAATCATGTGTGTGGTAGTGACTTGGCCCAGGAAACCCTATGTTTATCGTTTATGCTAGAACTTGACTTTAGTCTCTTATATGCTTGAATGCTTGAATAATGACTTATGGAACTCTATGATATGATGTTAAGTATGACATGATATGATGTTTAAGTTTGAAGTCAATATGCCAAGGTTCCTATGTCATTATGATAAGGATGTTAGTAGGGCATGTATAAGTTAAAGTTATTCCGCTGCCTTATGATGTCTACATGCCATAAGTATGTTAACGTAACGCCGCTATGAAAAAAAAAACGGGCGTTACAGGCATGGAGGCAAGCCAAGGGAAGGCTTGTGTGCGCATCCGAGGGACGAGAGCCAGAGGAAGATGACTTCAAGGGACGAGCCATAGGAGTGGACCTGAAGGCACATGTGAAGGAGAAGGTTCAGAGTGGCTGAAACTAAGCTGAGAGGCAGGGCAGTCGACTGGCCTGAGTGCAGTCGACTGCTAAAACTCACAGAGAGTTTTCATCCTCGGACCAGTCGACTGCCCCAGGGGCAGTCGACTGGTAACACCCCGAAACTAGCCGTTGGCTAGCAATTAATGCTAGACTAGTCGACTTCCCCAGGGGCAGTCGACTGGTGCGGGTCTGGACAGACTGCGAGTTTGTCCTGTTCTCCTATAAAAGGAGGACCTTTTTGCACGTGAGCAGTACGGTTCCGTATAATAACGAAGTGCTACTCGTGTGAAAAGCATTCTCAACATCCTCTCTCTCATTTACTACATTCTGTAAAGAGGAAAACTACCACTGTAATGGTTTCTCCACCTGAAGGAGATTTTTCATAGTGGAAGTGGTGTACGTGTGTGGATCTTTAGATTAGTCACCCATCTGGGTGGATACCAAAGATTCAACCGAAAAAGTGTTATTCACTCCCCCCCCCCTCTAGCACGTCGATCGATCTATCAATTAGTATCAGAGCGGGTTCATTTCGGAAGAACTCACCATCAACTGGAGCAAAGTGAAATGCAGTTTCAAGAGGGATACAGTACTGCACGACCACCCTTCTACGACGGGAATGACTTCACGTACTTGAAAGGTAGGAAGCAATATTACCTTATAAACGATATTGAAAATTGGATTAGCATTGCAGATGGATTCGATGCACCCGTCGATGAAAGAGGGGAACCTACACCGATGAGATCCTGGTTGAAAGAGGTCATGAAGAGGGCGCAATCAAATGCCAAGGCCACCACCACACTATAGTGCGGGCTCTCAAAGGAGCAACTTAACAAGGTGGGGTCGTTCAAGAGAGCCAAGGAACTGTGGGACAAATTGGTGGAACTGTATGAAGGGTCAAACGAGTCCAGAAGAGCAAAGAAGGACTTGCTCGTGGCCCAACTCCAATCCCTATCCATGAAGAGCAACGGGACTGTCAGCCAGCTGCATGGAAGGGTGAAGGAGGTCATCAACGAGCTCCACGTGATTGGAGAAAAAAGATCGAAAACCGAGATATTGTCAGGTATGTCTTACAAGCCTTCGCAAGAACTGCTTTATGGGCATCCATGGTTGATGCCTACATAGTATCAAGGGATTTATCCATAGTTAAATTAGATGATCTATTCTGTGAATTTGAACTACATGAACAAGCTAACACCTCGGCCAAAGAGAAGGGTTGTAACGACCCAGAAAATTTTCTTAATATTTTCATTAAAATATTGATCATGTCTAGATAGTGTTTGAGGAATCTAGAGATACTAGTACGAATTTTAGCCTAGTTATCTATGATTCTCCCATTTAAATTGAGAAGCTAAGTACTAATGAGCCTTATACGGGTTTTTCTAGTACCATGGTTATTAGTGGATTTTAGATAGAATTTAATATAAATATAGATGGGTTTTAATTAGGAATATTAGCATAATTATGGGTGAGTCTTAGGGGAATTTTTGAAATTAAAAGAAAAATAAAATGAAGTAAAAATAAAGTGCATGCACCAAGGATTGAACCTTGGACCTAGTGTACCACCATGCATGTACTAACCAATTCACCTAGCAAGGGAGTGCTAGTAGAGGATGAAGTGGATTTTCGTTAAGGCTTAGGGAAAATGAAGAGTCATCAAGGGAAGAGATACCATGACTCTTCACTTGCCCTCCTTAATGTGGTATAAAGGAAATGAGAGAGGGGGCATGGAAGTTACTTTTTCTTCCTTCTTCCACCAAGTCCACTCTTCTTCCTCCTCCTTCCTCCTTCTAGCCGAAACCCACAAGGGGATTTTCCCTTTGGAAAAGCTCCACAAGAAGGCCACATCTTCAAGATCTAAGGGTTTTCCACAAGGCTACAAGGGCTAGGGGTAGCCTAAGGTCAAAGAAGTTCTTTCGGTTTCTCTATATTCAAGGTGAAAAATCAAGATAACCCAAGGTAAGACTCCCTCACCTGTGGTATGATAGTTGTCCTTGATGTTTATCATAATATGATGTTTCGTTTGGGTTTTATGTTGAGAAAAACCATGAACTTGGCCCTATAACTTTCGACCACCATGCTTTTGGGTTCAAAAATGATGTTAAAAATATCACTCATGCTTTCTAATGTTTTCTCATGATGAATAAAGAATAAAATAGGATTTGGAGAATTTTTGGAGTACCCTAAGACCCTCTAGGGTTTCGGCCACCACCATGATTCCATGGTTAGGGTTGGATCTAACCCTTCAAGTATGTATCTTGTATATCCTCATGATACAAGGGAGGTTGAGGCTGATTTATGTGAATTTTCACATGGCCTTGTAACCCTAGAAGTTTCGGCCAAGATGGGTTTTGGGGCAAGGAGTTAGGGCTTACTTCATGAATGGGTTCCAATGGCTCCTATGGTATGGTATGGATGGTGTTAGATGATTAATTAGAAATTTTATGAATTTTTCCCATGTATCCCATGACCCTTGTAAGTTTCGGCAAACCCCAAGAAGTAGGGCTAGGAGTTAGGGTTAGCCCTAATCATGAGCCCGAGTAGCTTCCTATGGCCTTATGGGTAATGTATGGTTTTTTCCTTTCCTTATGCTATCTTACATGTCACTTGAATGATAGAACCCCTTCCTTACAAGTTTCGGCCAAGCAACTTGATTGGGGTTTAGGTGGAGTTAGGGTTTCAAGAATGATTGTTTATGACTTATTATGATGTGTATATATATAGGTTCAAGCATGTGGTAGAAATTATGTTACCTATAACCCTAACTTTAAGTGTTATGTTCATGTTTGGTGTGTTATGTTAGATGCCATGCTTAGTAGGGTTTGTTCATGAATGTCTTATGTTCTATGCCATGCACTTAGATAACACGTAGCATGTTATAGGAGTCCTACCCATGTATGCTTGTGATAGATATTATGCTTATGTATGCCATGCAATGCTTACCTTATGTATCATGTTCATGCAAGCTCTATGAATTAGGATGATGGTCTATGTAAACATGTCATGTTCTATGAATACAATGCAATGCTTACCTTATGTACCATGATCATGCAAGCACTGTGAACAAGAATGATGTTTTATGTAAGCATGCCATGTTTTATGAATAAAGGTAATGCGTATGCCTTTAAGGCATAATGATGCTATGCATTAAGTATGAACGATGAAAGGTCAAATATGCTTTATGTCATGCTTCATGTAACAAGGTTATGTTATGTTTAAATATGCTATAGTGTCCTATGAATGATGAAGCATGTGAAGTTATTTTACTTTATGAATGAGCTTGTACTGGACCGAAGTATGGGTCCAAGGGATGGGCACCTTAAGAACGCCCCGGTTTTGGACTACTGACTATGCTATCCACGGTTCTGGGACTACCGAAGCTGTCCAACAGGGATGGACACCTTAAGAACGCCCCGGTTCTGGGACTACCGTAGCTGTCCTTACCCTAGTAGGTCGAGACTAGCTAACTCATATTTACTTAGGGATGCGCGCATATGATGTATGTATGTGGTACAAGTCGGGGACCCCAATGATGTGATGATTATGTTTAAGTATTTAAAAGTATGAATTTAAAAATTAAGCATCCCTATGTATATGCATTTTGACTCATGCATTCATTCATGTTATGCATTATGCCATGATAGAAAATGTTTATGTTTATGTTTTATGTTAAGAATTATGCCATGATAGAGAATGTTTATGTTTATGTTGTATGTTAAGAATTATGCCATGATAGAAAACGTTTATGATTATGTTTTATGATAAGAATTATGCCATGATAGAAAAATGTTTTATGTTTATGTTTGATGTTAAGAATTATGCCATGATAGAAAAGGTTTATGCTTATGATTTATGTTAAAGAACTATGCCAAAATCGAAAATGTTTTATGCTTATGTTTTATGTTTCTCTCTATGCCATGTATCGTGCCATGCTAAGTATGTTTTATGTTTATATTTATGCCATGTATCATGTCATGATAAGTATATTTTATGTTTACGTTTATGCCATGTATCACGCCATGTTAAGAATAATTATGCTTATATTTATGTCATGTATCATGTCATGCTAAGTATATTTTATGCTCATGTTCTACGCTAGGAACTATGTCATGCTGAATGATTTTATATGCTTACGATTTATGTTAAGCACCAAGTTATGTTAATATTTCGTGTGCATATGTTTATGTGACGAATGGTTTTAGTGAGTAGGAAAGGGTCTTACTAAGCCTATGTGCTTATAATCTTATTTTCCTCATACCGCAGATCAAGCAAGAGGACAATAAGGAAGCGGCAGGAGGGGCAAGAATGAGTGTGTGGTAGTGACTTGGTCAAGGAAAGACATACATACAAGTCTTATGCTAAACCTAGGATGGTGTTGTCATGAACAATTTACACTTGCTACTTATGTGCTTAATGGATGACTTATGTGACTGTATGACATGATGTTAAGTATGAGTTAATATGCTAAGTTCCATGTCACTATGATAGGAAAGATAGTTAGGTGCATATATGTGTAAGTTTACATTATTCCACTGCAGTACGATGTTCACATGCCCTATGTATGTTAACGTAACGCGGCTTTACGAAAAAAAAGCGGGCATTACAAGGGTATTGCTTTTATTGCAGAAAAGGAGAAGAAGAAGAGGAATGAGAAGAAGAAGGTGGTCTACTCTTCCTCATCCGACTCAAAGGAGTCCAGCGCCTCCATGGATGGCGACCAAGAGGCATTCATGGTAAGAAAGATGCGTAAGCCTTTCAAAAGTTTTTCTAACAAATCATATGCTAGAAACCATATTTGGAATTAGTTTAAACCATGGAATTAGTTTATGAATAATATAGTTGGAGTCAGAGGGCAATCCTTAGTTTTGGTTGTTGGACACATCCAAGCCTGACTAAACGGTTGAATGAGCTCCAACCATATTAAAACTATTTCTTGATTAATGGGTCAGCCTTAAGCTTGGAGCATCGATTTGTTGTGCCACAGCCAAGCTCGATGTAAAGAGAGGTGCAGTTGGGTGCTATGTATAATGTTACATACTTGTTAATGAGTTAACAACCCAATGATTTACGCAAACATTCAATTAGTTGATAGCATAAAGTGATAGTTACATATATGTGATATGTAATCGGTATAATTACCTACCTTCATAGCTAAGAATAACTTGATGGCCACAGCCATGGTGGTTCTTATCTATGGTTGGATATCAACATATTTGGAGATGTTCCTATGATCTCCCGAATTGATAAAAAGGGTTATTCAATTTGAAAAATAAATAGGATTTTTTAATTAATGTATATTGATACATTCTTTAATCAATCTTCTCACATAAACTCAATTTGTATTTCTAGGATAATCACTCGATAATGTCTTCTCTAAACTTGCGTTCCATTTTGGACACCAATAAACTGACTGGGCCGAACTTCATGGACTGGCTTCGAAACCTAAGGATAGTCCTTAAGGCAGAGAAGCTTGCTTATGTCCTTGAAGATCAACTTCCCAACCATCCTCCAGAAAATGCAACTCCAGACCAATTGTTGGCCTATCAGAAACATGTGACCGATTCTGAACTTGCGAGTTGCATTATGCTAGCCTCTATGGTACCTGAGCTGCAAAAGCAGCATGAGCATATGGATGCTTATACCATCATCTTCCATCTTCATGAGTTGTTTGAAGAGCAGGCGAGATCCGAAAGGTTCAAAGTCTCCAGACTCCTCTTCACCACTAAGATGCAGGAAGGCACTCTGCCTCGCAGTTTGTGTTAAAGATGTTGGGGTACATTGAGCGACTGAGCGCACTCGATTTTGCAATGGATCATGAACTAAGTATTGACTTAATTCTGAATTGTTTGCCCAAAAGTTATTCACAATTTGTGATGAACTATCGGATGAACAAACTAGAGACCACCATTCCTAAGTTGCTCAACCTGCTGAAGACTGTAAAGCCTTCTGTAAAGCCGGATCAAAAGGCGATACTGTTAGTTGGTTCCTCAAAGAAACGTTCTAAGAGGAAGGCCAAAGAACAGAATAAAGGGAAGAAGAAAAAGGCCAAAAAGACTGAAAAGAAACCAAAAGGAACTTGCCATCATTGTGGCAAGGAGGGTCACTGGCGAAGAAACTGCAAGGTTTATCTTGAGTCCTTGAAGAATAAGGCATCCGATGCCCTATCCTCTTCAAGTATCTTCGTTATTGAATGTCACTCTATTACCTCAAATACCTGGGTACTTGATACTGGGTGTAGCTCACATATATGTAATGACATAAAGGGGCTAAGGAATAAAAGAAGACTCGTCAAGGGAGAAGCAAATTTACGAGTTGGAAATGGAGCAAAGGTTGTTGCTAATTCCATCGGAACATATTTGCTAAAGCTCCCGACTGGATGTGTCTTAGAATTGGATAATTGTTATTTAGTTCCTTCGTTAATAAAGAACATTGTATCTATTTCATGTTTGAATGAAAAGGGTTATCATTTAACTTTTAGTAACAATTGTTGTTACATAACTTTAAATGACGTTCTTTATGGGAATGGAACTTTGTGCAATGGCATCTACACGTTAGATTTATCCAGTGACATTTTCAATATCGGAGTTAGCAACAAACGTGCTCGAATAGATAATCGAATAGACTCCTACACGTGGCACTGTCGTCTTGGCCATATAAGTAAGAAATGCATGACCGAATTACACCGATGTGGAATTTTGGAATCATTTGAACCCGGTTCATTTGATACATGCGAATCATGCTTAAGAGGCAAGATGACCAAATTACCCTTTTCCGGAAAAGGTAATCCAGTGGGAGAATTGCTTGGTCTAATACATACCGATGTATGTGGACCAATGTCAACTCTAGCACAAGGAGGCTATAGCTACTTCATCACCTTTATCGATGATCACTCACGATTCGGGTATGTGTTCTTGATGAAACACAAATCTGAAGCTTTTGAGAAATTCAAAGAGTTCAGAAATGAAGTAGAGAAACAACTTGGCAAAAGTATTAAAATACTTCGATCCGATCGGGGTGGTGAATACTTAAGTCAAGAGTTTCAAGATTATCTTAGGGACAATGGGATATTGTCCCAATGGACTCCGCCGTATACACCACAGCATAATGGTGTATCTGAGAGGCGTAACCGAACCTTGACGGACATGGTTAAATCCATGATGAACCATGCAACTCTTCCAAAATCCTTTTGGGGTTATGCACTTAAGACAGCTGTTTACTTGTTAAATAGAGTCCCGACCAAGGTAGTCTCTACTACTCCTTATGAGATTTGGAATAGTAAGAAACCTCACTTAACTCACCTTAAGATATGGGGTTGTCCTGCTTATGTGAAGCGGACTACATCAGACAAATTGGATGCTAAGTCTGATAAATGCCTATTTATTGGGTACCCTAAGGAAACGAAGGGTTACCAATTCTATCATCCCTTGGAACAAAAGGTGTTTGTTTCAAGGCATGCTGTATTTCTGGAAAAAGAATTTCTTTTACATGAAAACAGTGGGAGTGGCATTGAACTTGATGAAGTTCAAGAAACTCCAATAGATATTACAGAGACACCAAGTCTAGGCCCACAACTGATAATTCATAGTGATGAGCTATCAGTTGAACCTAAAACAACACCACCTCTTCGTAGGTCTGATAGGGCACGCAATATTCCAGAGAGATATGGATTTCTCGTAAGTGAATCGAATGACGTGTTACTCATAAGCGATGATGAACCTATCAGTTATGAAGATGTCCTGAAAAGTTCAGAAAGGGACAAATGACTTGAGGCTATGAAGTCGGAAATGGATTCCATGTACGAAAATCAAGTATGGGACTTGGTTAACCCACCCGAAGGGATTAAGCCCATAAGGTGCAAGTGGGTTTTCAAGAAGAAAACCGACATGGAAGGTAATTATGCTTAAATCCATTCGGATGCTCCTGGCCATAGCAGCTCATTATGATTATGAGATATGGCAAATGGATGTGAAAACAGCTTTCCCTGATGGAAACTTGCTTGAGGATGTATACATGATACAACCTAAAGGTTTCACATCGGTTGACAAAACCAAAATATGCAAGCTTCAGCGATCCATATATGGACTGAAGCTTGCATCCAGGAGCTGGAACATCCGTTTTGATGAGACAATCAAAGAGTTTGATTTCTCACAAAATCCTGACGAACCTTATGTGTACAAGAAGGTTAGTGGGAGTGCAGTCGTATTCCTAGTATTATATGTCGATAACATATTAATTATAGGAAACGATATATCAGTTTTACAGACAGTTGAAATTTGGTTGTCCAAAACTTTCTCCATGAAAGACCTGGGAGAAGCAACCTATATCCTTGGGATTAGAATCTATAGAGATAGATCAAAACGGTTGCTTGGTCTTTCACAGTCTACATATATAGACCGAGTGCTAAAAGGTTTAGCATGTTGGAATCCAAGAAAGGTTACCTTCCCATCAGGCATGGGATCAACCTTTCAAAGTCTATGTGTCCGCACACAGAAGACGAGAGGATTTGCATGAATAAGATTCCCTATGCATCCGCAATAGGATCTATCATGTATGCTATGTTATGTACTAGACCCGATGTATCGTATGCTTTGAGCGTCACAAGGATATACCAATTGGATCCAGGAATGGATCATTGGGCGGCTGTCAAGACAATCCTTAAGTACTTAAGAAGAACTAAGGATGTGTTCCTGATATATGGAGAAGGAGATATGGTAATACGTGGGTATACGGATGCCAGTTTCCAGACATATAAGGATGACTCCAAATCGCAGTCTGGATACGTGTTTACTTTGAATGGAGGCGCAATAAGTTGGAAGAGTTCCAAACAAGACACCGTAGCGGATTATACCACTGAAGCAGTTTGGATCAAGAAGTTTGTTTCGAAACTTGGTGAGGTTCCAACCATTGATGAAGCAGTGCCGGTTTACTGCGACAACAATGGAGCTATTGCACAAGCAATGGAACCAAGGTCTCATCAGCGATCCAAACACGTGCTTCGCCGCTATCATCTGATCAGAGAGATTATAAGTAGGAATGACATACAAATTGAGAGGGTTCCCACTGAAAGGAATATAGCGGATCCTTTAACTAAGGCCTTGCCTCAAAGCAAGTTTGAGGGACATGTTAGAGCCTATGGTATTGGATACCGTAGCGATTGACATTAGGCCAAGTGGGAGTTTGTTAGTGATATGAGAGAAGTGTCCTAAGGCAATCGCCTTATGATGTAAACATTTATATTAATAAATGATAATTCACTATTTGAGTATACATGTTTTGTGTATTTGATTGGGATCTTAAACTCATCTACTGAATGTCCGCAATACAACTCACAGCATAAGAGAATTTGTGATGAGATCACAACTAGTGATTATCTCTAATGTGCAATTGTGAAGTATTGAAATTATCCCTAGTCGATGAATTGATAAAAACAGACACTATCAATTCTGTTGAGACTAGCATGGGTTATTCTCTAATCAGCTGATTTTCACTGGCTGGTGACATTGGGATGTCCGGAGATAAACATGGATGCTAGTTAAGGGAACTAGTTCATTGGAGTGACTAGCTGTAAAACTTCATATGGTTATCTATAAAGATATGTCAATGAAGTTCTTACTGCAGCTTAAGTGCGATGTTCCTTTGACTTGTGGTGTTCAAGTCATCTTGGTCATGGAGACTTATACTTTAACATCTTAAGCAAGCATCTCCAAGGAGGTGTGGACCCAAGATGATTGGGTATGAGCCGAAGTGCCCGAAGATGTTTGAACAGCCTACAAAGGATTCACCACTCCTTGCGAGGAGATGTATACCCAGGCCTATCGTCGGATTGTTACTCAAAACCTCTGGCCAGAGTATATCATGTTAAGAGTGCGAGTCTCTTAAATACATGAGAGTAATTAGAAATCCAAAGGACGAGAAAGACATTACTTGGGCTAGGTGTGACGTAGTCAGCCTAGTGGGGACTGACACAAATAGACCGTGTCCTGAACCAAGTGGGTATAAGATGGTGAAGGGAATGGGGCACGATTCATTAGAGCTGCTGAAGGGTTTCAGAATAATTTCTTCCGAGGTCAAACCGTTGATCTTTCGATTAATTGGGGATCATGATGTACTACTAGGTGCCACTCATGATCGTTCTATAATTGGTTGATTATAGACGGCCAACATAAATCGAAAGCCTATTTAGTCGCACGCACTACGAGTAATCCGAGGGATTTAAAACGAGTTGAAAATTGGATTTTTCGATCTAGAGAAATAAGTCGAATCTGAGTTAATCAGAGGCGCAATGGAAGCTAAAATTGGCTAAGTCTTTTGAAGGCTTATTGGGTGAATTAAATGAGTTTAATTCGCGATTGGTGGGGCTTGATTGGCCGGCCAAGGAGGGTGCCAAACCCCCTTGGTTTGGCCGACCACCTAAAGGGAGAAAAACCAATTAATTTTGGTTTAATCAATAAAATAAATCTAGCGCGATTTATTTTATAAATTATGGATAAATAAATTTGTATAAAGAAATTTATATAAATAAATTTATAAAAATTTATTCTTTTTATGGAAGTTAAAATAATCCATGAATTGGTTTATTTTAATTTTATAAAATCAATTATGAATTGATTTTTCCATAATAAGAAAGTTTATAAATTTCTTATAAAATTTTATTCCATAATTTAAAGAGAAGAATAATTTGTTTTATTATAAATTAGTTATAATAAGACTAGGCTTAACGGAATAAGTCATAAGAAATTTTATAAGATAAAATTCTTATGATAACTAATTCCGTTAATTCCGTTAAAGAGGAGACTTAGCGAGGGAGAAGCAACTATATAAGGAACCATAGGCAAGCCTTGGATTCCTAACTAATCAATTGAGTATTGATATAGAGCTCCCTCTCTCTCTCTCTCTTTTATTCTCTTCTCCTTCCCTTCTCCCCACCTAGGGCCGACGCCCACCTTGAGGCATCTAGGGCCGGCGCCCTCTTGAGTGCTAGGGCCGGCGCAACTCCTCCCATAGAAGGTGGTTGCCGTGAGCTTCAAGAAGAAGGAGAAACGAAACAAAAAGAAGAAGAAGCGGATAGCGACTCCTCTCTTCTCGGAATTCGATTCCGTTTCTTTGTTGGTTAGTTTCCCTTTCCTCTCTTGATCTTCTTTGTTGTGCCTATAGAGAATCTGGTAGTTCTCGACGGCACAAAACTCGTGGCTTTGCGAAGTCATCCCGAAGACAACTCGGCGTGAACGCGAATAGAGGCGGAGCTTCCAAGGGACGCTACGGTTGGACCTCGTCCTCTTTCTTCGAGTTACGAAAGGTACAAAGTAAATTAGTTTACTTTTCGCAATGTTTTATTTTATGATTATGTCAATACACCATAAGGTTGCATGCTAGATACGTGGTTAAAATAATTTAGGAAATTATTTTATGCTAATTCTTCTGCTGCACGTAAAAATTTTGAATTTTACGAACCCGTATCCCTGTCGACATGCACCCGGTCCCAACACAAAGACCAACTCATCAAGGTTGGTCCTTTCACAAGTGCAAAAGACTTGTGGAACAAACTCATAGAGCTCCATGAAGGCACCCGAGACTCTAGAATTGCCAAGAGGGACTTGTTCCTCAATCAACTCCAAAATCTCTCCATGAAGGAGAATGAGTCGGTAAGTGAGCTTCATAGTCGGTTCAAGGAAGTCCTTAATGGACTTCATTCAATTGATGAAAAGGTCGAGAATCGCGACCTTGTGAGGTACGTCTTGAAAGCATTGCCAAGGAATGCTTTGTGGTCATCCATGGTGGATGCCTACAAAGTATCCAAGGATTTATCTATTGTGAAATTAGATGACTTATTTTGTGAGATGGAATTGCATGAGATGGCTAACAAAGGCCCCAAGAAGAAGGGGATTGCCTTAGTTGCAGGGGATCGAGTCACTAAGAAGAAGAAGGAGAAGAAGAAGGAGAAGGAGATCTCATCTTCTTCATCTTCTTTCGGATCCGAATCCGATTCCGAGGAGGATGGCAGCGGCTCTTCTTCATCCGAAATGGCCAACTTTGTGAGGAGGATGATGCGAAGAGACCGACATTTCAAAAGGAGAGGCAACACTAGTGAATTCAAGCTTGATAAGAATAATGCATCTTGCTTTGAGTGTGGTAGGAAAGGGCATTTCAAAAATGAATGTCCGAAGCTTAAGAAGGAGGAGAAACCCAAGAGAAAAGAAGAGAAATCCAAGAGGAAGAAGAAAGCTTTGAAGGCTTCTTGGGATGAGTCATCCTCTAGTTCATCCGATGATGAGAAGGAGGAGAAGAGCACAAGGCAAGTGGCTCTCATGGCTCTTGGAGAGGAGAGCAGAGAAGAATCTTCAAGCTCTTCAAGCGCGGCTTCATCATCATCGGATGATGAAGAGGTAACTTCTCCCGAGCTTGAAAAATGCTATAGAGCAATTGCATGTTTAACTAGTATGCTCAAGAAATCCAAAAACAAAGTTAAAACATTGCAATTAGAGATTGACCAATTGAAAGCTTCTAGGGATGATAACATTGATGACTTGCATGTTGAATTACTAGAAGATGAAATTAAATCTTTGAAATATGAGATTGCAAGCTTGAAGTCCTCTAAGGTTGAGGAAATCAGTGATTTGCATGATAATGAGTTAGTGGAGGAAAACCAATCATTGAAGAGTGAAGTTGAGAAGCTCAAGAATATTCTTGGGAAATTCTCAAATAGCTCTAAGACCTTAGATATGATTTTAAATGCCCAAAGAGCGATTTACAATAGGGCCGGTATTGGGTACCGCCCTAAGGAACCCTCTTTTGTATCTCTCATGTCTAGGACTGACATGAGACAATCTAGGACACCCAAAATCCAAAAGAAAGTTGTCAAGGCATGGGTGCCAAAGTCATGCTTAGTTGATGCTTTAGGTCCAAAGGTTTGGGTACCTAAGACTTCTATTTTTCGAATTGTGTAGGTTATGATTGAGGGGGAGCATCTATCAACTTGGTTCGTTGATAGTGGATGCTCCAAACACATGACCGGGGATAGATTATTGTTTACCACATTTCACAAGAAGAGTAGAGGTAATGTATCATTTGGTAACAATGGTAGCCTTAAGGTCATAGGAATAGGAGACATTCAAATATCCGAATGTCTTAGAATCTCAAATGTCCTTCTAGTCAAGGGGATGAAGTTTAATCTCCTAAGTGTCAGTCAATTGTGTGACACGGGTTACACAATTGACTTCCAACCAAGTCAATGTCTAGTTAGACAAAATGACACCTTGGACACGGTACTAGTAGGAGCAAGAGTAGACAATAGTTATCAAGTTTCTTTTAAAAAGTGCTACTAATGCTCTTGCTAAGTGTTTCATGTCAAAAGAAGAAGATGTTGGATCGAGAAATGCGAGAGAGGGGGGGGTGAATGTCACAATTCGTTCGGATTAAAAAAGAGTAAGTGCGCAGCGGAATAAAACAGAGCAAAACAACGCTAACACGGTCGTTTTACTTGGTTCGGAGCCTGGGTCGACTCCTACTCCAAGGCCCACGGTCGTTGACCATTTTCTGCGGGCAATTCTATAAGTTGGTAAAAGTTTACAAGAAAGATGATAACAAGAACAGTTTAGTAAACTTTAAATACAGCTCTTCGTTACCGACGTCCGGTGTAGATTGAAGTTTCGGAGCAGCGGGATGTCGTCAGCTCGAGTTGGAAGATTTCTGGAGCGTGTCGCGGAAGCAGAAGAGCGCAGAAGTGTCGCAGTGATTGATGATCTGAAGAAGGAGGTCGAGGGTCCTTTATATAGGGCCTGGGGGTGCCCTGGTCGACGGGGGCGCCCCCCCACATGGCAGCAGATCCACACAAAGCGCAGTCAACAACTTATCCCTTGAACCTCGGGATAAGGTCTTGACTGGGGCGCCCTGTACGCTGGGGGCGCCCTGGTTGACTCGGCCAACTCTTATCCGCAGCGCTGAGTCTTCTTTGGTAAATCTGCCTGGGGGCGCCCGGGACAGCGGGGGCGCCCTGTGTATGTAGCGCAGACGTGACAGAGTTAATTTGCAATGGGGGCGCCCGGGACAGCGGGGGCGCCCTGTGTATGTACTGTCGAAGTCTTTCTTGTCTTGTTGTGTTTTGTGGTCACCATGGGGGCGCCCGGGACACTCCAGGCACCCTGGTCAGCGGTTGCCTCACTCCTTTGAGGCACTCTGAGCTGCAGACACTCGTTCCTTCGGTCCTGCATCCAGAGTTAGTCCAAAACACAATAAAACAATAAAATAATAGGTTATACAGCCTCAGCTGTCTTGGTTCTGACTTTGGTCTCCAAAATGGAGCCCTAGGTCGAACCGACGCCTAATGATCCCTCAAGGGGAACGCGCCCTCACCTACTCCTCTCGGGAGAATTTACCTGGTGCCAACCGGCTCCTCCAGTTGGACTTTTGCCCAGCAGTCCTTCGCCAGGTCTTGAGGTACCAAGCTGCCCTTCGCTTGGTGCCTAGCAGCCCTTCGCTAGGTCTTTTCTTCTGGCAGTCCTTTGCCAGTGCCTAGCATTCCTTCGCTAGGGCTTTGTCCATTCTGACAGTCCTTCGCCAGTGCCTAGCATTCCTTCGCTAGGGCTTTGTCCATTCTGGCAGTCCTTCGCCAGTGCCTAGCATTCCTTTGCTAGGGCTTTGTCCATTCTGGCAGTCCTTCGCCAGTGCCTAGCATTCCTTCGCTAGGGCTTTTCCTGTACACTCAAGAAACTTGTTAGAACCAATTAACCCTTAACTTTTGAACCCTTTTGCCAATATCAAAACACAGGTTTGACTTGGGTGCAATCTGCACCAACAATCTCCCCCTTTTTGATATATGGCAACCTAGTTCAAAAGGTTAAGGAAAAAAATGCTGAAATTGAAATCCTAAGTTAGATTCCCTCCCCCTGGAAGTAATCTCCCCCTAGGTTTTTCAAAAGTAGGTGGTTTTAGTTTATATTATAGAAAGACTTTTTAAGTATTGGCTGAGTTTTTCAAAAAAATGTTCTAAGTTTGAAGAAGTTTTCATATTTTAGCAAATTTTGAGTTTAGGAAAACTTTTTAAACTTAGACTTTTTCAGTTTTTGAAAACTCTTGTTTTAAAAAAAAAATTCAGGCTTTAAAAATTCATACTTAGAAGATTCGAGACTTGGAAAACTTTTTCAGACTTAGAAAACTTTTCAGGATTAGAAAAAATTTCAGACATTAGAAAAAGCTTTTCAGAGAATATTTTAAGCAAAAATTAATAGCAATTCAGACAAAAGAATTTTAAGCAAATAAATTAAGCTTTCAGAGTTAGAAATTTTGGAAAAACATTTTTGTTCCCTGTTTCCTTTCTATTTCCTTTCCAACTCTCCCCCTTTGACATATATCAAAAAAAATGCACAAAAAGATATTTGCAATAATTAAATAAAGCATTTGCTGTACTGAATCGAGCTAGGACCTAAGTCTGGTTAAATCTTTAGGGACCTGTCTAACCCAATTAGCTACTTACTAACTGTTATAAACAGTAGCTTTTGCTAGGGTTAGTCAAGTTAAGTGTTTTTGTTCAAGTTAGATTTTCTAATCTTGATACTTAACTTGATTGCTGTTCAGTTTGTATTTAGTGCCCCAACTACTGCAGATGCACTGACTTAAAGCATCTTGAGTTAAGGCAAAGACCTAAGCATCTCAACCCTTTCTAGGTTATCACTCAAAGTACCCTAAGGTGCTTGTGAGATGCTGGCTTCTAGATCTATAGGTGCATGCAGTTCTAGGGTTAGAGCCTAGGCTAATTCCATTTCGAAGAAAACCCTAGTTTTGAAGGGGGTAGTTTTTTGAAATAAAACTAAGTAAAAAAAATTTTAAAATCAAAGTAAAACAAAGAAAACATTTTTAACAAAGAAAACATTTTAAAATCAATTAAGACATTTTCAATTAAAGCAGAAGCAAAAAAAAAATGATTCTACTCTATTAAGCATAATCCTAACTGCCTTCTTAGTGAGCTAAACTCAGATTCAGGTAGGGGTTTAGTGAATATGTCAGCTAGGTTGGACTTGGAGTCTACATGCTTAAGGACTATTTCACCCCTAGCTACGTGATCTCTTACAAAGTGATGTTTTACTTCTATGTGTTTGGTTCTAGAATGTTGTATTGGGTTTTTGGTTAAGTTAATTGAGCTAATATTGTCAATATTGACTTGGGTCTGATTGTAGTCTAGCTGAAAGTCCTTAAGAGTATGCATCATCCATAGGAGTTGAGCTACACACTCTCCTAAGGCTACATATTCAGCTTCAGTTGTGGATAGAGCAACACAGTGTTGCTTCCTACTGCACCAACTTACTAAGCTGTTTCCTAAAAGTTGACAGCTTCCACTTGTACTTTTTCTATCTAATTTACAACCAGCATAGTCAGAATCAGAGTATCCTGACAACTTAAAGGATGAAGTCCTAGGGTACCATATCCCTACATTTAGGGTGCCCTTAATGTATCTTAAAATTCGTTTTAGGGCTGCTAGGTGAGTCTCCTTAGCACAGGTTTGGTACCTAGCGCACATTCCTACTGAAAAAAGTATATCAGGTCTGCTGGCTGTAAGGTATAGTAGACTTCCTATCATACTTCTATAAAGTTTTAGATCTACTGGTTTGCCATCAGGGTCATTATCTATTTTCACATTTGTGGCCATTGGGGTACTTATACTTTTAGAGTTATCCATTTTAAATTTCTTAATTAGTTCTTTAGCATATTTAGATTGATGTACATAATTTCCATCCTTAGTTTGTTTGATTTGTAACCCTAGGAAAAAGTTAAGTTCCCCAACTAAACTCATTTCGAACTCATTTTCCATTATTGTTACAAATTCTTTTAGAAATTTAGAGTTAGTTGATCCAAATATTATATCATCTACGTAAATTTGGGCAATAAATATATCCTTTTCTAAAATTTTAACAAACAAGGTTGGGTCAATTTGACCTTGTTTGAATTCTTTAGAGATCAGGTAATTGGATAATCTTTCATACCACGCCCTGGGTGCTTGTTTTAGTCCATAAAGGGCTTTACTAAGTTTGTAGACATGATCGGGTTTTTCTATATCCTCAAACCCTGGGGGTTGTCCTACATAAACTTCTTCCTTAATAAGCCCATTTAAGAAGGCTGACTTTACATCCATTTGGTATAATTTAAATCCTTTATGGGATGCAAAGGCTAGTAACATCCTAATAGACTCAAGTCTAGCTACAGGGGCATAGGTTTCATCATAATCCAACCCTTCTACTTGACTGAATCCCTTAGCTACTAAGCGGGCTTTATTTCGGACTATTTCACCTTGATCGTTTAACTTATTCCTAAATACCCACTTAGTGTCAATTACGGATTTGCCCTTAGGTTTAGGTACTAACTCCCAGACTTGGTTTCTCTCAAATTGGGCTAGCTCTTCTTGCATGGCTAAGATCCAGTCAGGATCAGGTAGGGCTTCCTCAATAGTCTTAGGTTCAATCTTTGAAATCATGGCTATTTGACTAAGATTTCTATAGGAAGCTCTAGTTCTGACTCCTAAGGTTGGATCACCTACAATTTGGTCAGTTGGGTGACTGAGTCTGGGTTTCTTGGTTTTTCTAGTACTTGGCTCAGCTTCAGGTCCAGCTGGTCCAATAGGTTCAATTCTGGGTTCATTGGTTGGTTCAACTGATTCAGAAGTTAGTTCAATTGTTAAGTCATTAAAGGGTTCAGTTAGGGTTTCAGAGTTATCTTCTTGATCAGTATTTGGTGAAGCTAAGTCAGAATTATCAGATTTTGGTTAGTTTTTTCATCAAATATTAAGTTGGTTGTTTCTTCAATTTTCTTAGTTATTTTGTTGTAGACTCTATAAGCTCTACTTGTTGTAGAGTACCCTAAAAAGATACCTGGGTTTGACTTGGATTAGAATTTTCCAAGATAGTCTTTGGTATTAAGAATATGGACTTTGCATCCAAAGACTCTAAGATAGTGTAGGTTTGGAAGTCTATGGTAGTAAAGTTCATAGGGTGTTTTATTTAACCTTTTATTAAGCAGAATCCTATTTTGGATATAGCAAGCTGTGCTAATTGCTTCTGCCCAGTAGTGGTTAGGTAGGTCAAATTCATTGAGCATAGCCCTAGCAGCTTCCTGTAAGGTTCTATTCTTTCTTTCTACTATGCCATTTTGTTGGGGGGTTCTAGGACACGAAAATTCGTGTTTATATCCATTTACTTTACAGAATTCTTCGAATCTTTGATTCTCGAATTCTCCCCCGTGGTCAGACCTAAGTCTTTTGATTTTGGTATCATTTTGATTTTCAATCAATTTACAAAAGTTGTTAAATAGGTTCAGGGTTTCATCTTTGGTCTTTAGAAACCTGACCCAAGTGAACCTAGAGTAGTCATCAATTATCACTAAGCAGTATCGGTTTCCACTTAGTGACTTGGCTCCATGTGAATCAAATAGGTCAAGGTGTAGGAGCTCAAGTGTGGTTTGGGTTTGATCAGATTGGATCAATTTGTGACTAGACTTGGTTTGTTTGCCTTGATTACAGATTCACATATTAGGTTTTCATTTTTGATTTTGGGGATACCTTTGATTAAGCCAAGTTGGGTAATTTTTGAGATAGTTCTTAGATTGGTATGACCTAATCTCCTATGCCAGAGTTTTGATTGTTCTAACTGTGTTAACATGCATTTGGGTATAAGGGGAAGATTTATAGTATATACATTATTTTTCCTAGTGCCCTTAAGCATGATTTCTGAGTCTTGTGCATTTCTAATCAGGCAGTTAGAATTGTTGAAGGTAACTAAATAACCAGAGTCACATAACTGACTTATGCTAAGTAGGTTAAAACTAAAGTCTTCAACCAATAGAACTTTCTTAATAATGAAATTGGATTTAAGTTCAATATTACCTGACCCAATTACCTTGAGTGTAGCATTATTTCCAAATGCCACTGAGCCCAGGTTTTTGAACTTGAGTTTGGTGAACTTCAATTTGTCTCCAGTCATGTGTCTGGAGCATCCGCTATCTAACATCCATTGGTCCAAATCTTTATGTTCCTACACATAAAGGATTTTCGGTGATTTGGATCCAATTTGAGTTAGGGATAGCTTAAATTGAGTTTCACTTCCTAGTCTGTCTCACCCCAGTCTAGGGTTTTCAATCACGTTAACCTTAAGGTTTTTGTGAGACAGGTTTGAGGGTAAAAATTAATTTTGAAAAGGAATTTTAATTTATTTTGAAAAAGTTATTTTAGTTTTGAAAACAGATTTGAAAACAAATAAGTTTAGAAATTTTGAAAAATAGATTAAGTGATTTTTGAAAAAGAAATAAGTTTAAGAAGTAGAAATTTTGAAAACAGATTAGAATCTATAATTATTTGAAATTTGAGTTAGATTCGAATTTGACAAAAGATAATTTGAATTTGAATTTCAGAAATTGGCTTCCAGGTCTTGGCGAGGCACAAGGCCTTCTTTGGCCGTAGCCTTATGGGATCATCCACCCTTTCCTTGACAAAGCCTTTTAATGAAATTTCATTTTCAAATTAAATTAGGTCATTTTCTGGTCTAACTAGCTTGGGTCTTGGATCGGTAGCTTCGGCTGGTTTCACCAGTCTAAAGAGACCAAGTAGACTTGATCTTATTAGAGTTGGTTTCCCCAACGTACTATCATCTCACCTCCTCCCAATACTATGTTTTCAAGTTTCAAGTAATCTAGTCCTTAAATCTAAGTATTCCTTAAATCTAAGCATGGCAATTTGCAAAATTAAATAAACAAACAATCAATCAATTAAAAAATTATCTAATTATAAAAATTGTTTTGATTTTGGCTCCCCCTGGACTAAAGCCTCTGTATGGGTTAGGCAAGATGTGAATCTTGTCCTTGGGGATCCAAAATTGATTTGAACCAGTTGGTTTAGTCAGGCACAGTTTTGGCACCCATGCCTGAACCTTAGGTCTTGACTGGTTCAGTACAGCAAAGTAAGATCTTTGCCGAGATTTGGTTCTATAGCCAAGTCCGGATCGGTTTAGAACAGACTTCTGTTTTCCCAGAATCAGATCAAGATTCTTGGAACCAGAAGTGAATCGTTCTAAAGCTGTTCTTAAGTCCTTAACTTGAGTTTTCAGGGAGGAATTCTCTTTTTCAACTTGATCAGGGGTTCCTTCCTGAAGTTTCTCAGTTAAGGATTTAGAATCAGCTCCCTCTTTCAGGAGTTTTACTTCCTGTCGGAGGGACTCGATTCGGAGTTTGGCTTTCGCCAAATCTCGGGATAGATAGGAAATAAGCGAATTCAATTGTAATTTCGAAAAACCCGTTACCCTTATTTCGCCGTCGTCGGAGAATGTCAGCTTGCCGTCGTCCCGGTCTGAGTCTGAGTCAGTCTCGATTTGATCCGAAGCGGTCAGGGCTAGAAGATTGGACTGGGGTGCTTCTTCTTCTTCTTCTGAGGAAGACTCGTCCCAGGTTGCTTGGAGTGCCTTCTTCTTTCTGGTCTTTTTGGACTCCTTTAGACTTGGACACTCAGTCTTGTAGTGGCCCTTCTTCTTGCATTCGTAGCAGGTTACGTTGGGCTTGTGTTTGTCAGTTGCTGGTTCAGCTGGTTCATCCTTTCTTCGGCTTGTTCTCCGTGTGTTGGTTTGGTTCTTCAACTTTTTGTAGTAGCTTCGAGCTAGCCGGACCAGTTCAGATTGATCTTCTTCTTGATCTTCTGTTTCTGAATCTGAGGTAGACTCGGGTTCAACTTGAGTTTTCTTCTTAGTCATTCTTCCTGTTTTCCCTGCAAAGAAAGCTATACTTTTCTCGGCCAAATTGCAGTTAGTTTGTTCATGCAGTTCAAGTTCAGAGAATAACTCATCTAACTTAATTTTTGAAAGATCTCTAGAGACCTTGTATGCATCTACCATAGATGCCCACAAGGTGGTCCTAGGGAACGCGTTTAGGGCATACCTTATAAGATCACGGTTTTGAACCTGGTGACCTATTGCGTGAAGACCGTTCATCAATTCCTGGATTCTGGCATGGAGCTGGGCTGCTGTCTCGTTATCTGCCATTTTGATGGTGAAGAGCTTGTTCAGTAGCAGGTCCCGTTTGCTGATCCTCGTATCTGAAGTTCCTTCGTGGAGCTCGATCAGTTTAGCCCATAGCTCCTTTGCACTGTTGAAGGGGCCTACGCGGTTCAGCTCCTCTTTTGTCAGTCCGCATTGAAGAGTCTGAGTTGCTTTGGCATCAGCTTCAATTTTGCGTTTGAGGGCAGTGTCCCACTCTGAGTAGTTTTGTGGTACGCCATCAGCATTTGTGGGAATCATCAGTCCAGACTGGATGATTATCCACATATCCACCTGGGTTTTCAGGTGGACCTCCATTCGACTTTTCCAGTAAGGAAAGTCTTCTCCACTGAAAAGTGGAGGTCTGGCGGTGCTAAAGCCTTCTTGGATGGCCATTCGTTCTGAAATTGCAAACAAAAAAAACAAGAATATTCCAAGACTTGGTCTTGGATTAGTAGTGCGGGAAGAAAAGAAATAAAAACAATTTCAAGGGGTGTTGCACCAACCTTAAAAGAAAAATTCGAACGAAAATTTAAAAAAAAATTGAGAGAGAAAAACGAAAGAAATCCGAAAAATTTTCAAACTGGTGGTTGCACCAAGTTTGAATTCCCCGCTCTGATACCACTTGTTGGATCGAGAAATGCGAGAGAGGGGGGGGTGAATGTCGCAAATCGTTCGGATTTAAAAAGAGTAAGTGCGCAGCGGAATAAAAGAGCAAAACAACGCTAACACGGTCGTTTTACTTGGTTCGGAGCCTGGGTCGACTCCTACTCCAAGGCCCACGGTCGTTGACCGTTTTCTGCGGGCAATTCTATAAGTTCGTAAAAGTTTACAAGAAGATTATAACAAGAACAGTTAGTAAACTTTAAATACAGCTCTTCGTTACCGACGTCCGGTGTAGATCGAAGTTTCGGAGCAGCGGGACGTCGTCAGCTCGAGTTGGAAGATTTCTGGAGCGTGTCGCGGAAGCAGAAGAGCGCAGAAGTGTCGCAGTGATTGATGATCTGAAGAAGGAGGTCGAGGGCCCTTTATATAGGGCCTGGGGGCGCCCTGGTCGACGGGGGCGCCCCCCCACGTGGCAGCAGATCCACACAAAGCGCAGTCAACACTTATCCCTTGAACCTCGGGATAAGGTCTTGACTGGGGCGCCCTGTACGCTGGGGGCGCCCTGGTTGACTCGGCCAACTCTTATCCGCAGCGCTGAGTCTTCTTTGGTAAATCTGGCTGGGGGCGCCCGGGACAGCGGGGGCGCCCTGGGCATGTAGCGCAGACGCGACAGAGTTGTTTTGCAATGGGGGCGCCCGGGACAGCGGGGGCGCCCTGGTATGTACTGTCGAAGTCTTTCTTGTCTTGTTGTGTTTTGTGTTCACCATGGGGGCGCCCGGGACACTCCGGGCGCCCTGGTCAGCTGTTGCCTCACTCCTTTGAGGCACTCTGAGCTGCAGACACTCGTTCCTTCGGTCCTGCATCCAGGGTTAGTCCAAAACACAATAAAACAATAAAATAATAGGTTATACAGCCTCAGCTGTCTTGGTTCTGACTTTGGTCTCCAAAATGGAGCCCTAGGTCGAACCGACGCCTAATGTTCCCTCAAGGGGAACGCGTCCTCACCTACTCCTCTCGGGAGAATTTACCTGGTGCCAACCGGTCCTCCAGTTGGACTTTTGCCCGGCAGTCCTTCGCCAGGTCTTGAGTACCAAGCTGCCCTTCGCTTGGTGCCTAGCAGCCCTTCGCTAGGTCTTTTCTTCTGGCAGTCCTTCGCCAGTGCCTAGCATTCCTTCGCTAGGGCTTTGTCCATTCTGGCAGTCCTTCGCCAGTGCCTAGCATTCCTTCGCTAGGGCTTTGTCCATTCTGGCAGTCCTTCGCCAGTGCCTAGCATTCCTTCGCTAGGGCTTTGTCCATTCTGGCAGTCCTTCGCCAGTGCCTAGCATTCCTTCGCTAGGGCTTTTCCTGTACACTCAAGAAACTTGTTAGAAACAATTAACCCTTAACTTTTGAACCCTTTTGCCAATATCAAAACACAGGTTTGACTTGGGTGCAATCTGCAC
>JAGFNQ010007769.1:0-74443 GCA_024364735.1 Boesenbergia rotunda | reverse complement strand
CAACAAGAAGTTCCTATAACCTATCTCGTCGTAATCAGTCAATGCGGCTATCTCTCCCTCGGTGATGTTACGACCGTGGTGGTGTAGAATGGAAGTGATAATGTGGCAATAGGGAGTGCGTACCCGCCCCTGCGTCGGTAACACTGGATGCATGAAAGATCGCATGGAACATGTGGAGTCCTATGTCGATGTCCAGCTGATGGAATCAATGCATATAGGAGGAAGGTGTGAAATGGTCGCATAGTAGGGACGTCTCTAGTGGATAAGTATTTGGTGAAGCTAAGTCAGAATTATCAGATTTTGGGTTAGTTTCTTCATCAAATATTAAGTTGGTTGTTTCTTCAATTTTCTTAGTTATTTTGTTGTAGACTCTATAAGCTCTACTTGTTGTAGAGTACCCTAAAAAGATACCTGGGTTTGACTTAGATTGGAATTTTCCAAGATAGTCTTTGGTATTAAGAATATGGACTTTGCATCCAAAGACTCTAAGATAGTGTAGGTTTGGAAGTCTATGGTAGTAAAGTTCATAGGGTGTTTTATTTAACCTTTTATTAAGCAGAATCCTATTTTGGATATAGCAAGCTGTGCTAATTGCTTCTGCCCAGTAGTGGTTAGGTAGGTCAATTCATTGAGCATAGCCCTAGCAGCTTCCTGTAAGGTTCTATTCTTTCTTTCTACTATGCCATTTTGTTGGGGGGTTCTAGGACACGAAAATTCGTGTTTATATCCATTTACTTTACAGAATTCTTCGAATCTTTGATTCTCGAATTCTCCCCCGTGGTCAGACCTAAGTCTTTTGATTTTGGTATCATTTTGATTTTCAATCAATTTACAAAAGTTGTTAAATAGGTTCAGGGTTTCATCTTTGGTCTTTAGAAACCTGACCCAAGTGAACCTAGAGTAGTCATCAATTATCACTAAGCAGTATCGGTTTCCACTTAGTGACTTGGCTCCATGTGAATCAAATAGGTCAAGGTGTAGGAGCTCAAGTGTGGTTTGGGTTTGATCAGATTGGATCAATTTGTGACTAGACTTGGTTTGTTTGCCTTGATTACAGGATTCACATATTAGGTTTTCATTATTCTTAATTTTAGGGACACCTTTGATTAAGCCAAGTTGGGTAATTTTTGAGATAGTTCTTAGATTGCAATGACCTAATCTCCTATGCCAGAGTTTTGATTGTTCTAATTGTGTTAACATGCATTTGGGTATAAGGGGAAGACTTATAGTATATACATTATTTTTCCTAGTGCCCTTAAGCATGATTTCTGAGTCTTGTGCATTTCTAATCAGGCAGTTAGAATTGTTGAAGGTAACTAAATAACCAGAGTCACATAACTGACTTATGCTAAGTAGGTTAAAACTAAAGTCTTCAACCAATAGAACTTTCTTAATAATGAAATTGGATTTAAGTTCAATATTACCTGACCCAATTACCTTGAGTGTAGCATTATTTCCAAATGCCACTGAGCCCAGGTTTTTGAACTTGAGTTTGGTGAACTTCAATTTGTCTCCAGTCATGTGTCTGGAGCATCCGCTATCTAACATCCATTGGTCCATATCTTTATGTTCCTACACATAAAGGATTTTCGGTGATTTGGATCCAATTTGAGTTGGGATAGCTTAAATTGAGTTTCACTTCCTAGTCTGTCTCACCCCAGTCTAGGGTTTTCAAACACGTTAACCTTAAGGTTTTTGTGAGACAGGTTTGAGGGTAAAAATTAATTTTGAAAAGGAATTTTAATTTATTTTGAAAAAGTTATTTTAGTTTTGAAAACAGATTTGAAAACAAATAAGTTTAGAAATTTTGAAAAATAGATTAAGTGATTTTTGAAAAAGAAATAAGTTTAAGAAGTAGAAATTTTGAAAACAGATTAGAATCTATAATTATTTGAAATTTGAGTTAGATTCGAATTTGACAAAAGATAATTTGAATTTGAATTTCAGAAATTGGCTTCCAGGTCTTTGCGAGGCACAAGGCCTTCTTTGGCCGTAGCCTTATGGGATCATCCACCCTTTCCTTGACAAAGCCTTTTAATGAAATTTCATTTTCAAATTAAATTAGGTCATTTTCTGGTCTAACTAGCTTGGGTCTTGGATCGGTAGCTTCGGCTGGTTTCACCAGTCTAAAGAGACCAAGTAGATTTGATCTTATTAGAGTTGGTTTCCCCAACGTACTATCATCTCACCTCCTCCCAATACTATGTTTTCAAGTTTCAAGTAATCTAGTCCTTAAATCTAAGTATTCCTTAAATCTAAGCATGGCAATTTGCAAAAATTAAATAAACAAACAATCAACCAATTAAAAAACTATCTAATTATAAAAATTGTTTTGATTTTGGCTCCCCCTGGACTAAAGCCTCTGTATGGGTTAGGCAAGATGTGAATCTTGTCTTTGGGGATCCAAAATTGATTTGAACCAGTTGGTTTAGTCAGGCACAGTTTTGGCACCCATGCCTGAACCTTAGGTCTTGACTGGTTCAGTACACCAAAGTAAGATCTTTGCCGAGATTTGGTTCTATAGCCAAGTCCGGATCGGTTTAGAACAGACTTCTGTTTTCCCAGAATCAGATCAAGATTCTTGGAACCAGAAGTGAATCGTTCTAAAGCTGTTCTTAAGTCCTTAACTTGAGTTTTCAGGGAGGAATTCTCTGATTCAAGTTTTTCAACTTGATCAGGGGTTCCTTCCTGAAGTTTCTCAGTTAAGGATTTAGAATCAGCTCCCTCTTTCAGGAGTTTTACTTCCTGTCGGAGGGACTCGATTCAGAGTTTGGCTTTCGCCAAATCTCGGGATAGATAGGAAATAAGCGAATTCAATTGTAATTTCGAAAAACCCGTTACCCTTATTTCGCCGTCGTCGGAGAATGTCAGCTTGCCGTCGTCCCGGTCTGAGTCTGAGTCAGTCTCGATTTGATCCGAAGCGGTCAGGGCTAGAAGATTGGACTGGGGTACTTCTTCTTCTTCTTCTGAGGAAGACTCGTCCCAGGTTGCTTGGAGTGCCTTCTTCTTTCTGGTCTTTTTGGACTCCTTTAGACTTGGACACTCAGTCTTGTAGTGGCCCTTCTTCTTGCATTCATAGCAGGTTACGTTGGGCTTGTGTTTGCCAGTTGCTGGTTCAGCTGGTTCATCCTTTCTTCGGCTTGTTCTCCGTGTGTTGGTTTGGTTCTTCAACTTTTTGTAGTAGCTTCGAGCTAGCCGGACCAGTTCAGATTGATCTTCTTCTTGATCTTCTGTTTCTGAATCTGAGGTAGACTCGGGTTCAACTTGAGTTTTCTTCTTAGTCATTCTTCCTGTTTTCCCTGCAAAGAAAGCTATACTTTTCTCGACTAAATTGCAGTTAGTTTGTTCATGCAGTTCAAGTTCAGAGAATAACTCATCTAACTTAATTTTTGAAACATCTCTAGAGACCTTGTATGCATCTACCATAGATGCCCACAAGGTGGTCCTAGGGAACGCGTTTAGGGCATACCTTATAAGATCACGGTTTTGAACCTGGTGACCTATTGCGTGAAGACCGTTCATCAATTCCTGGATTCTGGCATGGAGCTGGGCTGCTGTCTCGTTATCTGCCATTTTGATGGTGAAGAGCTTGTTCAGTAGCAGGTCTCGTTTGCTGATCCTCGTATCTGACGTTCCTTCGTGGAGCTCGATCAGTTTAGCCCATAGCTCCTTGGCACTGTTGAATGGGCCTACGCGGTTCAGCTCCTCTTTTGTCAGTCCGCATTGAAGAGTCTGAGTTGCCTTGGCGTCAGCTTCAATTTTGCGTTTGAGGGCAGTGTCCCATTCTGAGTAGTTTTGTGGTACGCCATCAGTATTTGTGGGAATCATCAGTCCAGACTGGATGATTATCCACATATCCACCTGGGTTTTCAGGTGGACCTCCATTCAACTTTTCCAGTAAGGAAAGTCTTCTCTACTGAAAAGTGGAGGTCTGGCGGTGCTAAAGCCTTCTTGGATGGCCATTCGTTCTGAAATTGCAAACAAAAAAAACAAGAATATTCCAAGACTTGGTCTTGGATTAGTAGTGCGGGAAGAAAAGAAATAAAAACAATTTCAAGGGGTGTTGCACCAACCTTGAAAGAAAAATTCGAACGAAAATTTAAAAAAAAAATTGAGAGAAAAAAACGAAAGAAATCCGAAAAATTTTCAAACTGGTGGTTGCACCAAGTTTGAATTCCCCGCTCTGATACCACTTGTTGGATCGAGAAATGCGAGAGGGGGGGGGTGAATGTCGCAATTCGTTCGGATTAAAAAAGAGTAAGTGCGCAGCGGAATAAAACAGAGCAAAACAACGCTAACACGGTCGTTTTACTTGGTTCGGAGCCTGGGTCGACTCCTACTCCAAGGCCCAAGGTCGTTGACCGTTTTCTGCGGGCAATTCTATAAGTTCGTAAAAGTTTACAAGAAAGATGATAACAAGAACAGTTTAGTAAACTTTAAATACAGCTCTTCGTTACCGACGTCCGGTGTAGATTGATGTTTCGGAGCAGCGGGACGTCGTCAGCTCGAGTTGGAAGATTTCTGGAGCGTGTCGCGGAAGCAGAAGAGCGCAGAAGTGTCGCAGTGATTGATGATCTGAAGAAGGAGGTCGAGGGTCCTTTATATAGGGCCTGGGGGCGCCCTGGTCGACGGGGGCGCCCCCCCACGTGGCAGCAGATCCACACAAAGCGCAGTCAACAACTTATCCCTTGAACCTCGGGATAAGGTCTTGACTGGGGCGCCCTGTACGCTGGGGGCGCCCTGGTTGACTCGGCCAACTCTTATCCGCAGCGCTGAGTCTTCTTTAGTAAATCTGCCTGGGGGCGCCCGGGACAGCGGGGGCGCCCTGTGTATGTAGCGCAGACGCGACAGAGTTAATTTGCAATGGGGGCGCCCGGGACAGCGGGGGCGCCCTGTGTATGTACTGTCGAAGTCTTTCTTGTCTTGTTGTGTTTTGTGGTCACCATGGGGGCGCCCGGGACACTCCGGGCGCCCTGGTCAGCGGTTGCCTCACTCCTTTGAGGCACTCTGAGCTGCAGGCACTCGTTCCTTCGGTCCTGCATCCAGGGTTAGTCCAAAACACAATAAAACAATAAAATAATAGGTTATACAGCCTCAGCTGTCTTGGTTCTGACTTTGGTCTCCAAAATGGAGCCCTAGGTCGAACCGACGCCTAATGTTCCCTCAAGGGGTACGCGCCCTCACCTACTTCTCTCGGGAGAATTTACCTGGTGCCAACCGGCTCCTCCAGTTGGACTTTTGCCCAGCAGTCCTTCGCCAGGTCTTGAGGTACCAAGCTGCCCTTCGCTTGGTGCCTAGCAGCCCTTCGCTAGGTCTTTTCTTCTGGCAGTCCTTTGCCAGTGCCTAGCATTCCTTCGCTAGGGCTTTGTCCATTCTGGCAGTCCTTCGTCAGTGCCTAGCATTCCTTCGCTAGGGCTTTGTCCATTCTGGCAGTCCTTCGCCAGTGCCTAGCATTCATTTGCTAGGGCTTTGTCCATTCTGGCAGTCCTTCGCCAGTGCCTAGCATTCCTTCGCTAGAGCTTTTCCTGTACACTCAAGAAACTTGTTAGAACCAATTAACCCTTAACTTTTAAACCCTTTTTCCAATATCAAAACACAGGTTTGACTTGGGTGCAATCTGCACCAACAGAAGAGTCCACACTTTGGCACCGGAGGCTAGCACATGTGAACATGAAGAACATCTGGAAGTTGGCCAACAAGGGACTAGTTCGAGGCTTACCAAGTATCAAGTATGAAAAAGATAAATTATGTGATGCGTGTCAAATGGGTAAGCAAACAAAATCTGCACATAAAGGTAAAAGCGCTGTAAGTACTTCCGATGCATTAGATTTACTTCACATGGATCTATTTAATTGTAGCACTATCATATCATTGAATGGAAGTAGATATTGCTTTGTTATCATTGATGATTTCACTAGATATACATGGACTTTCTTTTTAAAACATAAGGACCAAACCTTAGATATTTTTATTTCTTTTTGTAGAAGAGTTGAAAATGAAAAATCATCAACAATTAAGACGATCAGAAGTGATCATGGAGGTGAATTTCAAAACCAAAGGTTTCTATAATTTTGTCAAGTTAAGGGATATAGGCATGAGTTCTCTAGTCCTAGAACACCACAATAAAATGGTGTTGTAGAGAGGAAGAACCGTGCTCTTCAAGAGGCTGCACGAAGCATGCTTAATGAGTACTCACTCCCGAGTTACTTATGGGCTGAAGCTGTAAATACAGCGTGCTATGTGCAAAACCGAGTTCTCATCCATAGGTTTTTAGGAAAGACTCCCCATGAACTTTGGTTTGGGAAACCACCTACAGTTAAACATCTTAGGGTGTTTGGTTGTAAGGTGTTCATCCTAAACACCAAGGATCACCTTGGAAAGTTCACGACAAAGGCTGATGAAGGGATACTTGTCGGGTCCTCCCTAGTTAGCAAAGCCTACCGAGTCTACAACAAGAAAACTAGATTAGTTGAAGAGTCTGCTGATGTGGTCTTTGAAGAAGTTCCAAAATCAAGTGACCAGTCAGAAAATGTAGAAGGAGTTCAACTCAAACTTAGGAGACTAAGTTTGAATGAAGCTCCAAGTGTTGTTGATGGTGTTGAGTCTGATGACGGTGAGCCTAGACTACCCATTGATCAGCCGGATCCTGAGGCTGAACCTGTGTCTAGTGAACCTGTTCAAGAAGCACCACCAACACCAAGGCAAACTAGATTAGCCTCTAGTCATCCCCAAGACCAAATTGTTGGAGACATCCATCAAGGGGTTAGGACTAGATCATTCTTCCAGAATGAGGCTAATGAAGTTGCACTAATTTCGGAAATTGAACCTAGAAAAATTAATGAAGCGTTAAATGATCCCGATTGGATTATCGCGATGCAAGATGAACTAGGTCAATTTGAGAGGAGTCAGGTTTGGGACTTAGTCCCTAGACCCAAGAAGACCACCATTATTGGAACCAAATGAGTTTTCAAAAACAAATTGAACCACAAGGGAGAAATCATTAGAAACAAGGCACGCTTGGTAGCCAAAGGCTACAGTCAAGTTGAAGGCCTTGATTATGATGAGACTTATGCTCCCGTGGCACGTTTAGAATCCATCCGATTGATGCTTGCGTTTGCAGCACACCGTGGCTTCAAATTATTTCAAATGGATGTCAAATCGGCCTTCCTAAATGGTTTGATTAAAGAAGAGGTCTATGTCGAACAACCTCCGGGGTTTGAGAGTACCGAGTTTCCAAACCACGTGTTCAAGCTCAAAAAGGCACTCTATGGCCTTAAACAAGCACCCCGGGCTTGGTATGAGCGGTTGTCGACATTCTTAATTGAAAAGGGTTTTGTTAGAGGTCAAATAGACCCTACACTGTTTCTACGAAGAGATGGTGACAATATATTTGTAGCCCAAGTATATGTCGACGACATAATTTGTGGCTCAAACAACAAGGGCTATTTAAATGAGTTCATTGGACACATGGAGAGTGAATTTGAGATGAGTCTAGTGGGAGAGTTGACTTTCTTCCTTGGACTTGAAATCAAGCAAACTCGCGATGGTATCCATGTGCATCAATCAAAGTATACACATGAAATGCTTCGAAAATTCAATATGAGTGATTCGAAAGAGGTAACCACTCCCATGGCTACAAACACCAGATTAGACAATGATGAGAGTGGTAAACCTGTTGATCTAACTCAATATCGAAGCATGATAGGTAGTTTGCTATACCTCATAGCTAGTCGACCAGATATACTATTTGCTGTAGGTATGTGCGCCAGGTATCATGTCTGTGCCAAGGAATCTCACCTAATTGCTGTTAAGCGAATTTTGAAATATCTCAAAGGTACAATTGGTGTAGGTCTTTGGTATCCCCGTACCGAATCTTTTGATTTGATGGGCTATACGGATTCCGACTACGTTGGATGTAAGTTGGACCGAAAAAGCACTAGTGGGGGCTGCCAATTCTTAGGATCATCCTTAGTAAGTTGGTCGAGTCGGAAGCAACATTGTGTTGCTCTTTCCACTACCGAGGCAGAATATATCGCCATGGGAGAGAGTATATCGCAATTGTTGTGGATGATCCATACCTTAGAGGATTATGGATTGAGTTACAAGGGTGTGCAAGTGTTATGTGATAACATTAGCACAATCAACTTAACCAAGAATCCGGTCCATCATTCTAGGACAAAACATATTGAAGTAAGACACCACTTCATTAGAGATCATGTAGCTAGGGGGAACATCATACTCTCACATGTGGAGTCAAAGTCAAACCTAGCTGACATTTTCACTAAACCACTTCCCGAGAGTGAATTTAGTTTCCTTAGACGGGAATTGGGAATGTGTCGCGCTTCATGATCCTCAAATTGTATTCAAAACCCTTCATGATTATTTCAAATTGTTAGGGAACAATTGGGTAACTTTGGGAACATCTCACACAAACTATAAGGGTTACCAAAATGTTTTTGTTTGATAGATATGGGGTGAGATGTTAGGATCAACTCAATTTCTCAAAATGTCATTGCATCACTTGAGAAATTAAGTTGACGAGATAATAATCACGGTGGTGACCAAGTATGGGGAAAACCATTGCATAACATATGTGTATATGGCTCCATGATCATACTTGGACATTCCAATCAAGGCAACATGATTGGAAACTTGAAGTTGGAGTAAAAACTTGTTTGAATTTGCTTGATTGATTGATGGTTGAGTTTGACTCCATTAGGATGGGTCAAAGTGTTTGTTGAACCTATAAGGACTTTTGATTCTTGTTCAGGGATCAATTTTAGTCAGAAAATCATGTCTAAGTTCGACAAAGTTCATCAAATTTCTATTGAAAATTTTAGAAGTTCTGAAACTGAACATTTCAGTTCGTATCAGGAACCCTGATCGGTCACCGGACCGATCAGGCATATGGCTGATCGGTCCCTGGACCGATCTGGCCCCTTCCTGTGGTGTTCAGTCCACATACCGATCTGCGAGGAAAGCTGTGATCTCCCGAAATCTGATTAAGTGTTCTGAGCTAGCCTGGATCGGTCTCCCGACCGATCTGACACCCTGTGGGGATCAGTCCACAGACCGATCAGGGAGCTCAGAGTTTTCTCTCCGGACCCTACTGATCGTATCCTGATCGGTCACCCGACCGATCAGGCTCGCTACTGATCGGTCATCCGACCAATCAGGACCAGTCCAATCCGATCAGGCTATAGCCTGATCGGTCTGGGTGCGATCTGATCGAACGGTGATCCGTTCAAACGCATTAAATTTTGGTTGGTGGACCGATCCACCAACCGATTAACTCTCTCCAAACCTTCATTTTCCTGAACCCTAGCGCCGAAACTCCTCATTTGCGTGATCTTCTTGAGCGAGAGCACTTTCCTTCATCTCTCCCACTTCGTGCGTGCGAACCCTTGCGGAGAATCGGTCTGGTGTCTTCCGGTGAGCTCTCTCTGCATCCGAGTCTTCATTAAGCAGGCCTCTCTCAACTGTGAGAAGCCATGGCGCCTAAGTAAGCGTTGACTCATTATTATTTCTATAAATCTCTTTACAGATTGTATGGATATGAAGCTAACCATAGCTTTTATTCTTGCTGTTGTGCCATGACCTACTTCTTGCCGTGACCTCCCACTCCGACCATATGACCAAAAATTTTATATCTATCTCTTGATTGGGTCTCATCCTATGATCAATTCTTGTGCTTCAATCTATGTGTCATGATCAATTCAAACCTCATTAGGAAATCTGCTAAGGGAAAGGAGGTAGCGGAGGGTAGTTCAAGGGGGAAAAATCCTTTGTCATCTACACCTCCTCCGAGGCCTCTATCTCCCCCACATACACGATTTCAGAGTATGGGTCTTGCTCTAAATTTCCAATGGCACAATTTTAAACTCATGCCGTGTCGAACTATAGACCCAACTTTTATCTATGAGCACTGTCCAACAATCCGACAATGTATTGAATTTTATAATCTTCAACCTATATTGCACTTTGAAGGACCGATCAACCTTGATTTAGTTTCTGAGTTCTATAATAACATGGTGAGTGGAGAGGGCACGGGATGGAAAACTCGTGTTGCTGGTATCGATCTCGATTTCAATCGATCTATTTTCACTGATTTTCTCGGGTGTCGCAGGTCAAACAATGATTTCTTTCTCTACCCTTTTCCTCCTACTCCCCTTCCAGTTCATTTCGATGGAGTGACTCCCGATTCCATCTACGAGTACTTTCTAGGTCATCCCAGGCCAGAGGGTTCTGGTAAGCGCACCCGGGCCTTTCCCACTTTCCCTGCTCTTCGACTTTCCCCTGTTAACTATGTGTTGTTTAAAATCATCACCAATTGTCTCCTTCCCACTACCTCGAAACATCTCGATGCGATTCGACCGTTCCACTGCTTGATGCTTTACGGGTTGCACCAGCAGCTAGATTTTGACCCAGTGGCTTCGGTTTACTTCTCTATCATCGTACACAGTATGCCTTCATCCCAGTCGGTCTATATGCCATTCGGCCACATCATCACTGCCTGGCTGGCGTCGGTTGGCATCGATGTTTCACAGGGCCGTATTGTGCCCATGACTCGACAGGACTGCCGTCTGGATCGTCGCATGTTTGCTCAGTCCAGCATTGTTCTCGGGACTCAGGGGCTTAGGTGGAAGGCTCGCAGACATGCAGGGGAGCTACCGAGAGCAGCCCGTGACCAGGGGGCACTAGCTACTACTGCCGATTATGATGAGTGGGCTCCTGATCTACGCTGGCAGGTAGCGGAGATAGAGCGGAAGTTAGAGCACGAATTGCATATCTCTGAGCTCTGGCGACAGGAGGTCCGCTCAAAGTTTCAGACTTTTGATCACCGTCTCGATGTTCTGGCCTTTGATGTCTCTGAGATGCACTCCTTCCAGGACAGATGGTATGAAGAATGGTATCATCATACATTTCTAGATGGTGCATCTCCCAGTGGCCCTTCACCAGGAGATATCATCTACATTGATGATTCGGACGATGATCCAGCTGACGATTGACCGCTCTATGTTCATGTTTGTTGTTTTTGACGGATGTGTACATCCTGACCTTTTTGTTCCATCTTGCTTAAGATGTTCCTGTCTGATGATGCTATGATGACTAGTATTTGGATTTTTGCTATATTACCATGATTATGTTTTTATCACATGATAATATGCATATTGTTGATGCCATGTTGTTTATATTCCTATGATCTGCATGATTGATCCATTGCCATGTTCATGCTTACACTGCCATGTTTACTTGATACTTATGAATATTATGGCATGTTCTGCGATCTTATACTTCATACGCATATGATGCATGTGCTTGCTATGTCTTATGATACCTTTTCACATGCGGTCGTATGATTATTTCACAAACTATTACATCTTTGTTGATTTGAGATACCCCTAAGGTTTAGGGGGAGTTTGTTTAAACTTAACAACCCCTCTAGCTCCTTTTCGGTGTTCGACAAAGGGGGAGAGTGTGGATTGGTTAAGTTTAGAATGACCATGTTGTAGGGGGAGGATCTAGATTCCCCTATGATTCTAAAGTTGAAAAGAATATTGATTGAGATCACTAAACTTAAAATCGGATTGTCAAACAACAAAAAGGGGGAGATTGTTGATGTAGTCTGGCCCTGATTGTTGTTTTGGTGTTGACATCGATTCTAGTTTAGGTTGATCATGTTGATTATGATTAAGTCCTGATCGGGGATCAGGCATGGTATGGAAAATCCTAGTCTGGAGGGCTGGGTGATGGAAAATCCTAACCTGGAGGGTTAGGTGTTGAAAGTCCTAGTCTGGGAGGCTAGGTGTTGGAAAAGTCCTAATTCGGAAGGGTTGGGTGAAAAGTCCTAGCTTGGAGGGCTAGGTGAAAAGTCATAACCTGGAGGGTTAGGTGCAAATTCCCATCCTGGAGAATTAGGTGAAAAAGTCCTGGCTTAGAGGGTCAGGTGCCTAGCTTGGAGGGCTAGGTTGGATGATGTTCTAACTCGGAAGGGTTGGGTGAAAAGTCCTAGCTTGGAAGGCTAGGTGAAAAGTCCTAGCTTGGAGGGCTAGGTGAAAAGTCCTAGCTTGGAGGGCTAGGTGAAAAGTCCTAACCTGGAGGGTTAGGTGCAAATTCCCAACTTGGAGAGTTAGATGGAAAATCCTTAGCTTGGAGGGCTAAGGTGGATGGAAACTTAGCTTGGAGGGCTGAGTTTGAGTCCCTGGATCGGTCTGGTGATCGATCAGGGATTTTGGCACGCTGCTCCTTCGTGGATCGGTCTGGTGACCGATCCAGCGATGACTGATCGGTCGGGCGACCGATCAGGGAGCACACAGTGAGGTTGGGAACCTACTGTGTTGCTCCTGATCGATCTGGTGACCGATCAGGGAGTATGCGTTTCACCCATTGACTTGTTCCTGATCGGTCTGGTGACCGATCAGTGAACGAGCAGTGAGGTTGAGTTCTCTTGCTGAACTGCTCCTGATCGGTCTGGTGACCGATCAGGATCACTGTGCAGATCGTTCCGGAGAACGATCAAGTGTCGCAGGTTCCTCTCTAAGATCGATCAGGACGGAGCCTGATCGGTCTGGTAAGGTTCTGATCGGTCTGGTGACCGATCAGGAGTCTTCCTGATCGGTCCGGTGACCTATCAGAGGGCTTAGCCTGCGAGACTCAGAAATCGCCCAATATAAAGGTGGATCGGTCTGGTGATCGGTCCAGGGGAATCTCAAAGAAATCGCGATTTCTGATTGAGCGTTGGGGATCGATCAGGACGGAGCCTGATCGGTCTGGAACCAGCCTGATCGGTCTGGTGACCGATCAGGAGGCTCTCTGATCGGTCTGGTGACCGATCACTTTAATTCAAATTGCATTGTCAGACGCTTTGATCGCGTCTGAACACAACCGATTCGCTGCCACTTCTCTCTGATATTTGATATGCTGCTTGATTTACTGCTCTAATACTCTGATTGAGTTTCAGGTGACAGGGGAGGATTCAAACTCTCAAGGAGAAGTCAATGAGAGCTTTCCTTGGAGCAGGTTTGTCCCTTTCTCCACACAGGTTGCAACGGCTGGATGCAGGACTGAAGCTGCTGATTGAAGCTTGGCTGAGGGAGCTCAGGAAGTTCAGTTAGGGTTCAGTTTAGCTGGCGCGTTGGCAGTGGGGCCGCGGTAGGCTGCTGGAGATGAGATCACCTGTCGCTTGGCGGAGAAACAAAAAGGAACGAGAGAAGTTGAGTTGAACAATGACTTGAGTTTTAGTGCTTCTGAGTTCCTGCGTGACAAGCTTGCTGTTCTTGAGTTCTTCAATCATTTTGAGTAAGCTGTTGAGAAGCAAACATCATACTTGAGCGCTTGAAGGAGAAGACAAGAGGCTTGGAGTCCGACAGTGGGAAGACACGAAGAGGGTTCTTGCGTGAGATCGCCACTGGGTGGAGCTCAGGGAAGCTTGCTGTGTCTTTGTCCTTGCTAAGTGTTTGAGTAAGATCCTTCTTGTTGTTTCTTTGTACTCATTCTATATCATTGTTTGAAACACACTGTGGGGAGGTTTCTCCACCGAGAAGGAGGTTGCTTCATATCCGGTTTCACCGGGGCTTGATCTGCCGACGATCAAGGGATCGCCCACCTTAAGGGCACGCCAAGGAGTAGGGGCAAGTTATCCCCGAACCTTGTAAAATCTCCTTGTTAGCGATCTTGCTAATCTTGCTAGTTAGGTTTTGGTTTAAGTTTCTGCAAGTTTTATTTTCATACTTCCGCTGTGCTACTGATAGTTCAAGTGCAGAAATTTGATAACTCCTCAAAGAAGGAGTAACTGGCTATATTCACCCCCCCCTCTCTAGCCATCTCGTTCCCAACATTATGTGACTGTATGACATGATGTTAAGTATGATGTTAATATGCTAAGTTCCATGTCACTATGATAGGAAAGATAGTTAGGTGCATGTATGTGTAAGTTTACATTATTCCGCTGCAGTACGATGTTCACATGCCCTATATATGTTAACGTAACATCGCTTTACGAAAAAAAAGCGGGCGTTACAGGTTGGTATCAGAGTCGTTGCCATCTCACTACACACACATCAAGCCTCCTTCCTGCAGCTTCCAAGTAAGTACCTCTACGCATACCTTATTACAGCAAGTACTTTTAGGATACCTTATGTTCTCTTATGATTCTAGAATATGCAAGCATGAACGATGTTTTATGATGAAAAGTACTTTAGGATATGTAACTATGAACGATATTTTCTTTATGAAGCAAATACTTTAGAGTTGATATAGGGGTAGGAAAAAAAACTAGTTTAGTAACTACTAAAGTAAAGGAAATCGATTTTTTCTTACCTTGTGTGCTTCTCTCTATGTATATTTGCGAATTGAAAAAAAAAAACTAGTTCTGTACTGGTTTTGTCAGTTCTATACTGACTGTGTTGTTTTTTCAATTCTAGATGTTGCATGAGATCGGCACCACGAGTCGTTACCATGGGCGGAGTCGTGAGCTGATGGAGCAAATAGAAGAGGTGGAGTATAGTCCGGTCCTTGGGATCCAAGGTAATATGGGGAAGTTGGACCGACTATTCTGGAAACTCGAGCAGGAAGGGTTTCCAATCATGGATGACTATAGGATTGGAGCTCTGCTTCGTTCGTTGCCCAATCGTGCCAGAGAAGTTGCTTCTCAGATCTGGGGGCAGCATGGATGTCGTATCTCATATACGGAATTATGTAGGCAACTTCTTCACCATGAGTTTCCGGAGGATCTGGGGGACTCTGAGGAAGATCTCGAGATGTACGAGGAGGATCCCGAGATGTATGAGGAGGACCCCGAGATGTACTAGGAGGGTCCCGAGATGTATGAGGGGGATCCCGAGATGATTGAGGAAGATCCAGAGATGCTCGAGGAAGATCCCGAGATGCTCGAGATGTTTGAGGAAGACCCGATAATCAAGGAAGATCCCGAGATGCTTGAGGAAGACCCCGGGATGTTCGAGGAAGACCCCGAAATGGCCGAGGAGGTTCCCGAGATAGAAGAAGAGGATCCGATGGAAACGGTAGAAGATCCTGAAGCAGGCCAAGGGGAGATGAACGAGGGAGTGATAGTTACTGCTATGATATTTTTCATTATGGGCATGATGGTAACCCATCTGTTTCATTGAGTTCGGTTAGTTTTTGTGAACCAAGAAGGTCTAAGTTAGTCATAATACAATTAGTCATGAGTGTGACTCAACCTTATGTTCATAAACATGGTACAAATTGAGCACGATCATAATCTTAGTAATTAAAGTGAACCTGGTATTAACCTAAGGTTATATAATCTGTCCATCAGGTGAGTTACCAATCATATAATATAATTATTATATGAAGTGAACGATAATAATATGAGAGTGGGTACGGAGATAGGATTATTACAAATATAACTATACTAATTCCTTATCATATAAGTATGGACATAATCCACCAAAAATGTATCAAGACCTGAAGGAGAAATTTTGGTGGTCCGGTATGAAGAGAGATATGGCTCGGCATGTTAGTACTTGCCTGACATGCCAACGAGTGAAAACAGAACACCAGCGACCCGGAGGAGTTCTGCAGCCACTTCCAATCCCGGAATGGAAATGAGAAGATATCTCTATGGATTTGATTTCAGGACTTCCTAAGACTACGAACGGATATGCTACAATATGGGTAATAGTGGACAGGTTGACGAAGTCTGCTCACTTCTTAGCTATCAAGATGACTTATTCAATTGAGCAACTGGCTCAATTATATGCTAAGGAGATAATCAGACTTCATGGAGTTCCCAAGACCATCATCTCTGATAGGGATGGTCGCTTTATCTCACATTTTTGGGAGTGCGTCCAGAAGTCCCTCGGCACTAAACTAAGGTTCAGTACAGTTTTTCACCCTCAGATTGACGGGCAAACTGAACGAGTGAATCAAGTACTGGAGGATATGTTGAGAGCTTGTGCTCTGGAATTCAAAGGAAGTTGGTGTCGATATCTATGTTTAGCGGAATTTGGATACAATAATAGTTACCAAGCCACTATCGGAATGGCACCCTATGAAGCCTTGTACGGGAGGAAATGTAGGTCTCCCATCTGTTGGTACGAAAGTGGTGAAAAAAAAGAAATGGGACTCAAGACAGATCTTATCGACGACACCACCAGAGCTATACAGAATGTTCGACAACAGATTGAAGCTACTCAGAGCCGGCAGAAGAATTATGCGGATGTTCGGCGTAGGCCACTGGAATTTGAGGTTGGAGATTTGGTATTCCTCAAGGTGGCTCCTATGAAAGGGGTAACGAGATTCGGGAAGAAAGGAAAACTAAGTCCGCGTTATATGGGGCCGTACCCGATTCTGAAAAGAGTTGGCAAGGTGGCATATGAACTAGAGCTGTCTCAAGAGATGTCGGCTATCCATAACGTGTTCCATGTGTCGATGCTCAAGAAGTGTATCGTAAACGAAAATCAAGTGATCGAGCCACAGACGGTACAAGTTCAGGAGGACCTAAGTTTTGAAAGCCGACCTATCCAGATCTTGGATTGGGAAGTCAAGAAGCTAAGGAACAAAGAGGTGCCTTTAGTCAAGGTCCTATGGCAAAGTCAACAGTCCGAGGAAGCTACCTGGGAACGCGAGGACGAGATGAGACGCAAGTACCCGGAGCTATTCTAAGTTTGAGGACGAACTTTCACGAGGTATGGGGGATTGTAATGACCCAGAAAATTTTCTCAATATTTTCTTTAAAATATTGATAATGTCTAGATAGTGTTTGAGGAATCTAGAGATACTAGTACGAATTTTAGCCTAGTTATCCATGATTTTCCCATTTAAATTGAGAAGCTAAGTACTAATGGGTCTTATACGGGCTTTTCTAGTACCATGGTTATTAGTGGATTTTAGGTAGAATTTAATATAAATATAGATGGGTTTTAATTAGGAATATTAGCATAATTACGGGTGAGTCTTAGGGGAATTTTCGAAATTAAAAGAAAAATAAAATGAAGTAAAAATAAAGTGCATGCACCAAGGATTGAACCTTGGACCTATTGTACCACCATGCATGTACTAACCAATTCACCAAGCAAGGGAGTGCTAGTAGAGGATGAAGTGAATTTTGGTTAAGGCTTAGGGAAAATGAAGAGTCATCAAGGGAAGAGACACCATGACTCTTCACTTGCCCTCCTTAATGTGGTATAAAGGAAATGAGAGAGGGGGCATGGAAGTTACTTTTTCTTCCTTCTTCCACCAAGTCCACTCTTCTTCCTCCTCCTTCCTCCTTCTAGCCAAAACCCACAAGGGGATTTTCCCTTTGGAAAAGCTCCACAAGAAGGCCTCATCTTCAAGATCTAAGGGTTTTTCACAAGGCTACAAGGGCTAGGGGTAGCCTAAGGTCAAAGAAGTTCTTTCGGTTTCTCTATATTAAAGGTGAAAAATCAAGATAACCCAAGGTAAGACTCCCTCACCTATGGTATGATAGGTCTCCTTGATGTTTATCATAATATGAAGTTTCGTTTGGGTTTTATGTTGAGAAAAACCATGAACTTGGCCCTATAACTTTCGGCCACCATGCTTTTGGGTTCAAAAATGATGTTAAAAATCTCACTCATGCTTTCTAATGTTTTCTCATGATGAATAAAGAATAAAATAGGATTTGAAGAATTTTTGGAGTACCCTAAGACCTTCTAGGGTTTCGGCCACCACCATGATTCCATGGATAGGGTTGGATCTAACCCTTCAATTATGTATCTTGTATATCCTCAAGATACAAGGGAGGTTGAGGGTGATTTATGTGAATTTTCACATGGCCTTGTAACCCTACAAGTTTCGGCCAAGATGGGTTTTGGGGCAAGGAGTTAGGGCTTACTTCATGTATGGGTTCCAATGGCTCCTATGGTATGGTATGGATGGAGTTAGATGATTAATTGGAAATTTTATGAATCTTTCCCATGTACCCATGGCCCTTGCAAGTTTCGGCCAACCCCAAGAAGTAGGGCTAGGAGTTAGGGTGAGCCCTAATCATGAGCCCGAGTAGCTTCCTATAGCCTTATGGGTAATGTATGATTTTTCCTTTCCTTATGCTATCTTACATGTCACTTGAATGATAGAACCCCTTCCTTACAAGTTTCGGCCAAGCAACTTGATTGGGGTTTAGGTGGAGTTAGGGTTTCAAGAATGATTGTTTATGACTTATTATGATGTGTATATATATAGGTTCAAGCATGTGGTAGAAATTATGTTACCTATGACCCTAACTTTAAGTGTTATGTTCATGTTTGGTATGTTATGTTAGATGACATGCTTAGTAGGGTTTGTTCATGAATGTCTTATGTTCTATGCCATGCACTTAGATAGCATGTAGCATTTTATAGGAGTCCTACCCATGTATGCTTGTGATAGATACTATGCTTATGTATGTCATGCAATGCTTACCTTATGTATCATGATCATGCAAGCTCTATGAATTAGGATGATGGTCTATGTAAACATGTCATGTTCTATGAATACAATGCAATGCTTACCTTATGTACCATGATCATGCAAGCACTGTAAACAAGAATGATGTTTTATGTAAGCATGCCATGTTTTATGAATAAAGATAATGCGTATGCCTTTAAGGCATAATGATGCTATGCATTAAGTATGAACGATGAAAGGTCAAGTATGCTTTATGTCATGCTTCATGTAACAAGGTTATGTTATGTTTAAATATGCTATAGTGTCCTATGAATGATGAAGCATGTGAAATTATTTTACTTTATGAATGGGCTTGTACCGGACCGAAGTATGGATCCAAGGGATGGGCACCTTAAGAACGCCCCGGTTTTGGACTACCGACTATGCTGTCCACGGTTCTGGGACTACCGAAGCTGTCCAACATGGATGGGCACCTTAAGAACGCCCCGGTTCTTGGACTACCGTAGCTGTCCTTACCCTAGTAGGTCGAGACTAGCTACCTCGTATTTACTTAGGGATGCGCGCATATGATGTATGTATGTGGTACAAGCTGGGGACCCCAATGATGTGTTGATTATGTTTAAGTATTTAAAATTATGAATTTAAAAATTAAGCATCCCTATGTATATGCATTTTGACTCATGCATTCATTCATGTTATGCATTATGTCATGATAGAAAATGTTTATGTTTATGTTTTATGTTAAGAATTATATCATGATAGAGAATGTTTAAGTTTATGTTGTATGTTAAGAATTATGCCATGATAGAAAACGTTTATGATTATGTTTTATGATAAGAATTATGCCATGATAGAAAAATGTTTTATGTTTATGTTTGATGTTAAGAATTATGCCATGATAGAAAAGGTTTATGCTTATGATTTATGTTAAAGAACTATGCCAAAATCGAAAATGTTTTATGCTTATATTTTATGTTTCTCTCTATGCCATGTATCATGCATTGCTAAATATGTTTTATGTTTATATTTATGCCATGTATCATGTCATGATAAGTATATTTTATGTTTACGTTTATGTCATGTATCACGCCATGTTAAGAATAATTATGCTTATATTTATGCCATGTATCATGTCATGCTAAGTATATTTTATGCTCATGTTCTACGCTAGGAACAATTTACGCTTGCTACTTATGTGCTTAATGGATGACTTATGTGACTGTATGACATGATGTTAAGTATGATGTTAATATGCTAAGTTCCATGTCACTATGATAGGAAAGATAGTTAGGTGCATGTATGTGTAAGTTTACATTATTCCACTGCAGTACGATGTTCACATGCCCTATGTATGTTAACGTAACGCGGCTTTACGAAAAAAAAGCAGGCGTTACAAGGGTATTGCTTTTATTGCAGAAAAGGAGAAGAAGAAGAGGAATGAGAAGAAGAAGGTGGTCTACTCTTCCTCATCCGACTCAAAGGAGTCCAGCGCCTCCATGGATGGCGACCAAGAGGCATTCATGGTAAGAAAGATGCGTAAGCCTTTCAAAAGTTTTTCTAACAAATCATATGCTAGGAGAGGGTCCAAAGGCAAGGGTAAGGCCAAGGAAATAATCTGCTACAACTGCCATCAAGAGAGACACATGAAGAACGAGTGCCCTCAACTGAAGAGAAGAGATGACAAGAAGGAGGAGAAGAAGAAAGGTGAAAACAAAAGGTTGAAGGGAAAGGAGAAGGGTGCCACCAACCTCAAGGCGACGTGGGATGATCCATCATCCTCAGAGGAGGAAGAAGAGCAAGTTTCACACTTTGCTCACATGGCAATGGACCACTTAGATTCATCAGATGATGAAAGAAGCTCAAGTAGTGAAGATGAGAGCACATCTTCATCATCATCCGAGTCAGAAGCATCGGTAAGTGAGGTGAAGGTGAAGGAGGCCTCAACCATGTGGATAGTAGATAGTGGATGCTCAAGACACATGACCGGAGATGTGAGCAAGTTCACTACTATTAGCTACTTAAGAGAAGGGACGGACTCCTTTGGAAATAGTGGAAAACTAAGAATTATTGGTAGGGGCACCATTGAGGTATCTCCTACAATTTCCATACATAAAGTACTCTTAATTAATCATATGAAGTTTAACTTACTTAGTGTGAGTCAGTTATGTGATGCGGGGTTTAGAGTTGAATTTCATGATAGGAAGTGCCTAATTAAACATAATGAATCAAATAATGTCATATTAGAAGGGTATAGAGAGGCAAACTTATATTATCTTGATCTTGCTTATGCTACTAACAATTTGGCTAAGTGTTTCATGTCTAAAGAAGAAGAAGGGTGGTTGTGGCACCGGAGGCTTGGACATGTGAACATTAGAAACATTGCAAGAGTGGCCAAGGAAGAGTTGGTGAAGGGGCTACCTATGATCAAGTATGAGAAGACCAAATTGTGTGATGCATGCCAAGAGGGTAAGCAATCAAAATCATCACACAAAGGTAAAACCCTAACCACTACTACTTTACCATTAGAGTTTTTACATATTGATTTATTTGATTGCCATAGTACTCCCTCACATGTAGGGAGTAAATATTGTTTAGTTATAGTAGATGACTTTTCTAGGTTCACATGGGTTTTTTTTATGAAATATAAGGACGATACCCTAGAAATCTTTATAGGATTTAGTAAAAGAGTAGAGAATGAAAACCACCTCAAAATTAACCGAATTAGGTGTGACCATGGTGGGGAGTTCCAAAATTCAAGTTTCACATAATTTTCTGTAGAAAATGGATACAAGCATGAATTTTCATGCCCAAGGACTCCTCAACAAAATGGGGTAGTTGAGAGGAGAAACAGAGCACTACAAGAAGCTGCTAGGACTATGCTTAATGTATATTCACTTCCTAGCTATTTTTGGGCCGAAGCGGTTAACACCACTTGCTATATTCAAAACCGGGTTTTGGTACATAGGTTCCTAGGAAAAACACCCTTTGAATTGTGGAATGGGAAAGTTCCACAAGTCCACTACTTTAGGGTCTTTGGATGTAAAGTCTATATTTTAAATACCAAAGATGACCTAAGGAAGTTTGAGTCAAAAGTCGATGAAGGAATTCTAGTTGGGTACTCATCCAATAGTAAGGGTTATAGAGTTTACAACAAAAGGACAAAAGTGATTGAGGAGTCCTCAAATGTTAAGTTTGATGAATCAACAAATACCTATCCTAGAAAAACCTCAATTGATAAGGATATAGAAGAGGTCCAACCCCTTGCCCAAAGAATCCAAGACCTACATTTGGAAAGCAACGATCTAGGGGGAGTAACAAGTACACTAGAGGACGAGGAAGAAGTAGTGAATGAACCCACAACATCTAGGCCCCTGAGACATCACCAAGATCACCCTATTGACCAAATAGTGGGTGATGTTGTTGGTGCAGGAAGCATCATATCGAACCTTGTTTTGATATTGGCAAAGGATTCAAAGTTATGTTTATTGGTGATCTAAGAATGTTACTCAAGTGTGCAGGAAAAGTCCTAGCGAAGGGCTGCTAGGCACCTGGCGAAGGGCTGGCAGGAAACAAAGTCCTAGCGAAGGGCTGCTAGGCACCTGGCAAAGGGCTGCCAGGAAACAAAGTCCTAGCGAAGGGCTGCTAGGCACTTGGCGAAGGGCTACCAGGAAACAAAGCCCTAGCGAAGGACTTCTAGGCACCTGGCGAAGGAATGCCAGGATACAAAGCACTAGCGAAGGACTGCTAGGCACCAGGCGACGGGCAGCTTGGTACTCAAGACCTGGCGAAGGACCGCTAGGCAAAAGTCCAACCAGAGGAGTGGTTGGCATCAGGTACATTCTCCCGAGAGGAGTAGGTGAGGACGCGTTCCCCGTCGAGGGAACAGTAGGCGTCGGTTCGACCTAGGGCTCCATTTTGGAAGCTCAAAGTCAGAACCAAGACAGCTAAGGCTGTATAAAACTAACAACTTACTGCTTTATGTTGTTTTCGGACTAACCCTGGATGCAGGACCAAAGGAGCGAGTGTTTGCAGCTCAGAGAGCCTCAAAGGAGTGAGGCAGCAGCTGAGTAGGGCGCCCTGAGTGTCCAGGGCGCCCCCAAGGTGAACATGAAATAAATGAAGCAAAAAAGAGCTTCGGCTGAATATTGGCCGGGGTGCCCCCAGCAGCCAGGGCGCCCCCAGCAGTCAGGGCGCCCTCAGCGCCCAGGGCGCCCCCAGTCACCAGGGCGCCCCGCGCCTGAAGACAGCGATGAGGATAAGCCTCATCCAGCCGATACTCCCGTTGAAAAGGTCAGCCAGGGCGCCCTCAGCATCCAGGGCGCCCCCGTCAAGGACTTATCCCGATTTTGAAGGGATTACTCGCTGACCGCGAAGTGAGCGGATCACAGGCCACGTGGAGGGCGCCCCCGTGCTCCAAGGCGCCCTCAGAACCCTATAAAAGGCCCTCGACCCCTCAAGCATGAAGACAACTTCTTCCAACGCTGTTACGTTCTTCTGCTCCTGCGCTTCGCCCCAGAAATCTTCCAACTCGACACGAAAGCGCCGACGACGTCTCTCTGCTCCGAGAAACATCCGATATCGGACGTCGGTAACGAAGAACTAATTTTTCATTTCTGTTATACTATTACTGTACTACAATTGTAAACTTTTGTAAGAATCTTTGCGCAATTATAGAATTGCCCTCAGTAAACGGTCAACGACCGTGGGCCTTGGAGTAGGAGTCGACCCAGGCTCCGAACCAAGTAAAATCCCTGTGTTTGCGATTGTTCTTATTCCGCTGCATACTTACTCTAATTCACTTCCGAAAATTTTTCACAATATTCACCCCCCTCTATCGTGTATCTCGATCCAACAGATGTAACTCAAGGAGTAAGGACTAGGTCCTATTTTAGGAACCAAACTAGTCAAATAGCCTTAATCTTTCAATTAGAACCCAAGTCTATTGATGAAGCATTGGGAGATGTAGATTGGGTCTTAGCCATGCAAGAAGAGGTAAATCAATTTGAGAGAAGTGAGGTTTGTGAGTTGGTTCTTAGGCCCAATGATTGCACCATTGAAACCACAAGATGGGTCTTTAGGAACAAGCTAGATGACCAAGGCAAAATCACTAGGAACAAGGCTAGATTGGTAGCTAGAGGGTTTAACCAAGTGGAGGGATTAGACTATGATGAGACTTATGCCCCCGTAGCTAGATTAGAATCTATTAGAATTCTACTAGCCTATGCCGCTCACATGGGTTTCACACTTCACCAAATGGATGTGAAGTCGGCAATCCTTAATGGGATCATTAAGGAAGAGGTCTATGTAGAACAACCCCCCGGGTTTGAGGACCCTAATTATCCAAGACACGTTTATAAATTGAGAAAAGCCTTATATGGATTGAAACAAGCTCCCCGGGCTTGGTATGAAAGACTTTCTTCATTTCTAGTGTCTAAGGGGTTTTGGAGAGGAACAATTGACCCTACTTTGTTCCTAAAATCTAAGGATAAGGACATATTTGTTGCCTAAGTGTATGTCGATGATATCATTTTTGGGTCAACAAATCATGACTTCTTACAAGAATTCATCAAATGTATGGAAGATGAATTTGAGATGAGTCTTGTAGGAGAGCAAACCTTCTTTTTAGGACTTCAAGTCAAGCAAACTAATGAAGGAACCCATGTCTTTCAAACTAAATAATGCTAAGGAAATGTTAAAGAAATTTGGCTTAGAAAATGCTAATGTAGCATCTACCCTCATAGGAACCAATGTGAAAATGGATAGGGACCTTGAAGGGAAAATGGTGGACTCTAAGCAGTATAAGAGCATGATTGGTAGCTTACTATACCTAACTGCTAGTAAACTCAATATACATTTTGCAGTAGGTATGTGTGTAAGATACCAATCTTGTGCCAAAGAGTCCCATTTAGTTGTAGTCAAGAGGATCCTAAGGTATGTCAAAGGTACCATCAATGTCGGACTTTGGTATCCTAGAACCCCTAGTGTTGATCTTATTGGATACACCGACTCGGACTATGCGGGTTGTAAGCTAGATAGGAAGATTACTAGTGGAGGCTGTCAATTTCTTGGTTTTTCCTTAGTTAGTTGGAGTAGTAGGAAACAACCATGTGTTTCCCTATCAACAACGGAGGCGGAATATGTGGCAATGGGTGGGTGTGTTTCCCAACTCCTTTGGATCATGCACACTTTAGAAGATTATGAGTTACATTACACCAAGGTCAAAGTCCTGTGTGATAATGTAAGTACAATCAATTTGACCAAATATCTGGTTCACCATTCTGGAACAAAACACATTGAAGTGAAACATCACTTCATTAGAGACCATGTGGCAAGGGGAGACATAGAACTACACTATGTTGAATCAAAGCCAAACCTAGCCGACATCTTTACCAAGCCTCTTCCCGAATCGGAGTTTACATCCTTAAGAAGAGACCTTGGAATGTGTTTTGTAGAAGTATAGGATGAACTTTGGGATATTAGATTTGAAAAAGTGTGCTTGACTCACTAGGGTGATACATTTTGTTCACTTGTGCTTGTGGCACATTGTTGAATCATTAAAAGTGTCAAAATATGAAAACTAGACCAACTATGGGGAAGGCAAGTGTTTAACTAATGGACACTTTGCCCAAAGATCATAGTTGGACATTTTAAACCTTTGAAAACCATTTTATATTTTATATGCTTTGCCATATTTTTAAAAGATATAGGATTGCAAAATTGGATTGTAACTTTGATACAAAACTTAGAGGTTTTCAAGGATTTTGAGTTTTTATCAAAAGTCAAGCATATTTGAAATTTTATATGGACTAATATTTTTCTTTGATAGAGTATATCATTTCAAACATGTCTACAAGTTTTTAGAATTTTTGGAATTTTTTGGATTTTTCTAGAGGCTTCTGAATTTCGCCACAGAACCTGGAATTTGTCACTGACAGTCTATCGACTGGCACACTTGTTTTTAGATTCTGTAAATTTTTTTTCAGAAATCCAACTTTCTCTCATTTGATGCCCCAGGGTTGGGTTGCTTGAGGCAATCATTTTGATGGTGTCAAAGGGGGAGAATGGGTGGTTTAAGTTAGAATTTTAACTTAAAATGGATAGTTTAAGGTATTTTGTCTAACTTAGACCTTGGATGATTCAAAATAGGAGAAGACATGGATTAATGGGGAGGTTACCTCTTAGGTTTTGATATGTCTTACATTTTTAATGTTGTTTAGTGTAAGTGGAAACTTAACTTGGAATATGAGTAGAATTGAAAATAGGAGAAGACATGGATTAAGGGGGAGGTTACCTCTTAGGTTTGCTATGTCTTATGTTTTTTCTATTGCTATATATTGTTACTGTTATTGTTGGCTGTTATTTATCTCTAAACTTAAACATATTGCCACACATCAAAAAGGGGGAGATTGTTGAGACAATCAACCCTAAAATGATTGGAAGATCATGGTTTTGATGTGTGTGTGTGAATATGTTTAAGGATAGAGTGTTATGTTGTATTTGATGTGTGTGATTGACTTTGTAGGACTTGGAGGATCACACATGATGAACAAATCTGAGGGACGAGAGCCGAGGGAAGAGGACTCCAAGGGCAAGCCGAGAAGTGGACTTCAAGGACACACGTGAAGGGTGACATGGAGGTAAGCCAAGGGAAGTCTTGTGTGTGCATCCGAGGGGCGAGAGCCATAGGAAGATGACTTCAAGGGGCGAGCCAAGGGAGTGGAAGTGAAGGCACATGTCAAGGAGAAGGTTCAGAGTGGTTGAAACTTAGCTGAGAGGCAGGGCAGTCGACTGGCCAGAGGGCAGTCGACTGGCAAAACTCACAGAGAGTTTTCAGCCTCGGACCAGTCGACTGCCCCAGGGGCAGTCGACTAGTGCGGGTCTGGACAGACTACGAGTTTGTCCTATTCTCCTATAAAAGGAGGATCATTTTAAACACGAGCGGTATGGTTCCGTACTATAACGAAGTGCTGCTCGTGTGAATAGATTTCTCAACTTTCTCTCTCATTTACTACATTCTGTAAAGAGGAAGACCACCACTGTAAAGGTTTCTCCACCTAAAGGAGATTTTTTATAGTGGAAGTGGTGTACGTGTGTGGATCCTTGGATTAGTCACTCATCTGGGTGGATACCAAACATTCAACCGAAAAAGTGCTATTCACCTCCCCCCTCCCTCTAGCACGCCGATCGATCTATCACAAGCTACTGAGAGGCAGATCCTGACCCTTTATTGAGATCTGGAAGGTTTGGGTTTGAACTGACTTGATCTGACCATCGGATGAGGTGAGGATGATCACAGCCATCCAAATTCAAATTGAGGATTTAAATCAGAAACTTCTCTTCCGCTCGAGGTCGTCGCGTCGTTGCGGAGATTGCAGAGTTGCAGAGTAGCGTAGTTCCTCAATTCTTCATTGTTTTCTTATCAGTTTTCTTCTCTGATCGTGTGGCCACATCAGATCCGTTTCTTCTCAAGGTTTTGAATCGTCGACGTATGATTTCTGTTAAGTTTTCTAATCGAAATTGGTTTCTGGAAAGCTTAGGTGAGGGTTTCGCTGGAGCTGCTGTTATTGCCGATCGATCCTTGTTGAGGGCTGGTTTCCGTCGTCCGGAGCTGTCGAAGCAACACTGAGGGGTTCTCAAAAGCTTTTGATGGTTTCTGAGCATCAATCGACAGCCAGCCAATCGTGGAGGAAGAGATAGGTTATAGATTTCAGTCACTGATCGGACCATTTGATCGGACAGAGATGACTCTGATCGGTCCCGTGACCAATCAGAAGAAGACCTAATAGGTCCCGTGACCGATCAGGAAGGCCAATTCACAGCAAGCTGAACTTGGGAGTTCTTCTTTGCTGATTTTTGAGTTCAGAGGGTTTCTAGCTCAACCTTTGTGTGACGGCAAAGGGAAGTCTTGATTGGGAACTGATTTGATGTTTAATTTAGGATAACTTTTGTTCCAAGCACTTGTTTTCTTTACATTGCTCTAGTTTGTTCCAACTACATTTCAAGTCAATTCTTTAAGCATTGTTTTGTTGTAGCTTTTCGAATTCTGCAATTAATTCTCTGCAATTTAATCCCTGCATTGAAGTTTAGTTCTTAAGTTTCAATTCCATCGTTTGAATTTAATTGCTTAGTTTTTCCAATGGGTTAAGAGTAGTTCTTGAAATTTCCTAATTCGTTCCATGCTTTAGCTAAGTTCATTTTATTTCATATTGTCATTTCCTTTTCGCAAAAACCCCCATTTTAATAGAAAACCCAAAACATCAAACGACAACAATTTCAAGCTCGAGTTAAACTTGAACAACTAGTCCTTGGAAAAATACGACCTGAGGCCCCTATTCTACATTTAATTTTGTTAACCAAGGGTTTTTACCTTATAAATATCTAAATTTGAGACTCATTCGTGACACTTGTATTGGGTCTATCACGGACCAACATTGAAGTGATTCAATTTATACTGACTATATAATTGAATCAGACCTCATGATATTATTTTGTACATGCTCTTAATCCCAATATAATAACGGGCACATTACTTAGTATTTATTTCATTGATTTACCAGTGGGTGAGATTTATTCATTAAATCGATAGACTTGGTAAATTGGGAAATAGTATTATTTGCATGGTGTGTCGTTGATTATGGGAGGAAACCGTGTCCTATTTTAGAATGATGATGTCCCCTTGAGGAGCTCATAAAGTTTATCATGTAAACCCTACAGGTGGACTTGGTCCGACATGATAATAAGGTTGAGTGGTACTACTCATGGAGTTAGAAGTTAATTAATTAATTGTCAGATTAATTAATTAATTAATGGACATGCGATATCTTAAACACGGGGAGAATTTTGTACAAATAATATATTGGAGCCCATATTTTATTATGGGGTTGGTGAGGTAATTCAATAATGATCCTTTAGTGGATTGAATCATTATTAACGGATCCGGTTTTGTGGCTAAAAAATTTTTAGCTAAACTTTTTTTTTTGTGGCTACAACTTTTTGTGGCTAAAAAAAATCCATTAGGTGGCAAAGAACCAACTGCTCCTCATGATCCTTATTGTAGCCTATAAATACCTCATGAAGCCTAGACCCAAATTAATAATTTCTCTGGTTTTATAACTCTTTGGTTAATCTCTTGGTTTTCCCTCCTCCTCTCTTCTTCCCTCTTGGCCAGCGGCAAACCCCTAGGCTTTAGGGTTGGGCGGCGCACAAAGGGAGACGCCTCTCCCTCTGTTTCCTTTGGTGGTCGGCTTTAGAAAGGGAAGGAGAATACTCCTTGGTGGCCGGCGAGGATCTCCATCCATGAAGGTGGTGGTCGGCGGCGCAACAAGAAGGAGAGGAAGAGGTGGTGGCCGACGGCACAAAAGAGAGGAAGAAAGCTTCTTCTTCCTTTGTGGACTGGCGCAAGCAAGAGAGAAGGAGAAGTGCGGTCTAGGAGGCTTCAATTCTTTGGAGATCATCGCCCACACGACGTCCAAGAAGAGGAAGGTTATACAATAGAAGATCAAGAGGTATGAATTTATCTTATTCATTCTTCTTCTTTATCTTTCCTCGTTGTTGTTAATTATTCATTAATTAACTTGGACCCCAATTGTAAAACACAAAAACCTGCGATCTTACGTCGTTGTCTTTTCCGTGACTAACAGACTAGAAGAGTCGAATTGCTTGAACATCAAGTTTGTTCAAGTGATTGCTCGTCATTAGCACGACAACGAAATGGTCGCTTGAAAGTTTCATATGTGTCTGGATTAATTTCAATTAATGAAATTTTAATCCGGGGACACGGCAACAGATAGATTCCATGCACACCATCCAAGGGCCTAAAACCCATCAAAAGGAAGGAGAAGAAAACCTTGAGGTTTTCTTCTTCCTCTTCCTCTTCTCTCCCTCTCTTGATTGCGGATGACACCAGAAAAGGAGGAGATGCTTCCTCCATTGTGACGCATGACAACAGGCAGAGAGGGATGGTGGCCGGTGGCGGTAAAGAGGGCTTCTTGGTGGTTTTGGTGCCGGAATAGGTGGAGGAGGAACAAGCACCATGGGCAAGAAGGAGAACAAGATCTTCCTCATCCTCTCTTGTCTTCTTACCCTCATCTCTCCACCGAGGCGTGCACAGCTGGGATCCAAGGTGAACATCACCGGTGGTGAAGAAGAATTGTCTTCTTCTTCTAGGTTGGCCGGCGGTGACAAAAGGGAAGGAGGAGGTGGCTCGCGAGGGTTCAAAGGAAGAAGAGGAGAGGTTCTCATCTTCTTCATTGTCTTCCACATCATCCTTACACCACCTTGTGGTCGGCGATCCCTTGAAAAGGGGATAGGCACCGGCTACATCAAGGAAGAGGCATTGAAGGCCGGCGCAAACCCTAATTCTAGGGTTTTGCTTGGTGTTTTGAAGAGAAGGAGAAAGGAGGATTAATTGGCAAGCCTTGGTGACTTCGCGACTTGGTAGATCGTCGCCCACACGACATCCAAGATGGGAGGAACATACGGTAGAAGACTGCATGGTAAAAGGCGAGTTATACCTCTCTTTAGCTCCATGTCATTTCTATTGGTTGCTTTGATTATTCTTGTCATCGCATGTGTTTTAATTAACTGTCATTGTTTAATTATTTGTTAATTGATATTGATAATTAATTGTAACACCTGCCCCTCCTATCCTTATAAAATGGGGGAGGCAGCACTACGCGAACATACATATATATATATACCTTAACGCAATGGAATAATTTAAAACATTTAACACATCTCACAACATGGGAGCATGCGTTGTATTCATGTGCACAACTTGGCTCAAACTTTTAACTCAAAAAGTACATTATGCAATCATGTGAACTTACGGCATATAAGCCTCTAGATGGGGAATGAGCTACTAAGCAAGCATGACATTATATGAGAGGAACCCTATACTCACTACAACCTACAGCCTAACCCGTGGCATGTGAGTACGAACACCCCATAACAACAGGTGAGCATTAACATAGGTTTTAGAGTTTACACATGGAATTTAAAGGTATGAATCGAACTATGTAGGCATCAAACTCTAACATTCTAGGGCATGTTACATAATCCCTATTAAGTATTTAAACAAGCAAACTCTAAACATGAATTCCATGACAAGTGCTAGTTGTGAAAATATCATATTTTAGAAATGAACATAAAACATAGCATAGCATGTTGTAATGTACGACCAAACATAAAACATAGTATGACATATTAGTATGATAATCTAGCATCAACAAGTGTAACAATACGGAAACATAAGACATGGATAAATTCTTGATTCATAAGCAAGCATAAGTAACAGGATCTCTTCCACCATGCCACTGCCACACACATCTTTGCCCTCCTTCTACTCCCTTTAGTTTAGCATGCCCTTACCCTTTTCTGCAGTATAAGGAAAACACTAAACTATAAACATATAGGCTTAGTAAGATCCTTTCCTACTCACAAAAACCATGCATCATGAATTGTACATAAAGAAAGTTAAAAAATAACATATGGAAAGAAGATTTATATCACAAGTAGGCACATAATATGAGATAAATATCTTTATGTATGAGGATGTTTCTTTGAAAACATATATGTATAAGTACTTGAACATAACTCTCAACATAAGGGTTTGGCTTTGTACCACATTCATAATTTGCGCGCATCGCTTAAGTAGATACGAGGTAGCTAATCTCGACCTACTAGAGAATTAGGCAACCTTCGGCCTAGGGGCAACATAGGAGCCCATCCCAAGGACCTTTGTAGGGTCCGGCACAAACCCATACAAAAGTAAAATAGCTTATCATGTTTCCTTTCTTTTCATAAAAAATGCCCTTAGCATCTTTTAGGCATTCCATCATTCATAAGTTATGCATAACATAGGTATGCCCTAAAGGGCCTAAACATAATCATGGTACATGAAGCATAACACAAAAGCATACATGAATAAGGCCTAACATAATCATAATGTAACATAGAAGCTGATAGATCGATCGGCGTGCTAGAGGGGAGGTGAATAGCACTTTTTCGTATGAATCTCTACAAGGTTGTTAGTTGCGCAGTGGAAATACAAATAAAAATAAACTAATAATAAATAACAATGCTAACAAACCAGGTTTACATGGTATCCACCCCGGGCGGGTGACTAATCCAAGAATCCGTCGGTGGATCAATCCCCGGATAACCTCCGGCTAGCCCTCGTCGCTCCTTGTGGGTGGAGAAACCTCACCACAATCACTTTGACAAGATCTGGGTACAAAAGACTACTAACTCACTTTACCCAAGCGAGTTTCGTCAAGAGATAGTAGTCTGAAACGAGTACCTTTAAATAGAACTCGAATCTGAAACAGGCGCTACCAGTCGACTGCCCCTGGGACAGTCGACTGGTCCCAGTCAGATTCGATTGTTGCTCTACAACATTCGAATCTACCAGCTATTCCAGCCGACACCAGTCGACTGTCCCTTGGCCAGTCGACTGGTCCAACCTAAGCCTTGGGGTTCACTCCCGAGTACAAGTCTCTCCGCACTCAAACCCTTCCGGCTTAACCCCTGAGTATAAACACTTATACTCAGACCCTCACAACCCGGTTGACACTTCACCAGCAGCCTCGACTGTTGCCTTCACATCTTCTTCATCTTCGGCCCTCGTCCCTCGGATGCGCATGCAAACCTCCAGTTTGCTTCCATGCCACCGTTCACGTACGCCTCGAAGTCCGCATCCCACGGCTCATCATCCCTCCAGCTTGTCTCCATGCTATCCTTCACCCGAAGACATCAACCAAGTCCATGTGTACTTGTACACCTGCACACTCATGTACACATATGAGAAACAATAAACCCTAACTTAACCATATTGCCCACACACATCAAAACCCTATGATCCTTCAGATCACCTCAGGGCTGATTGCCTCAACAATCTCCCCCTTTTTGATGTGTGACAATATGTTAAGTTAGGTAAACATATAGCAATAACAATAACAAAAGCAATTGAAAATCAAAGCATAACACGCAAGAGGCAACCTCCCCCTTAAACTATGCTTTCTCCTAATTTTCAATCCTCATTGCCCATACCAAGTTAAGTTCTCCCAACTTAACTCCAAGGTTTCACAAATCAATCAAGGTTAAGTTTCAACTCAAACCTAACTTAACACACAAGTTCTCCCCCTTTGACACCATCAAAAAATTGCCCCAAGCAACCCTACCCTTGTTGTCAAATAGAACTTCAACCAGATTTCTGAAAACCCCTTCAGAAATCACAAATTCACAATCGACCACACTGCCAATCGACTGCCCCCAGGGCAGTCAACTAATACGCAGTTTTCAGAATTTCCAGTCAAAATTTAGAAACAGGTAAAAAAATTTCAGAAAATTTGTAAAAATGTGAAATTCTGCAAACACGCTTGTTAAGGTATTCCCTACCCTAGAAAAATATTGGTTCATGAAAAACAACAACCATGCTTGACTTTTGGTACAAACCCTAAAAACTTCAAATAGTGTCAACTTTGTATCATGGTTGAAATCCAATTATGATTTCCTATATTTTCCAATTTCATTCACTTGCAGTTGACATATAGAATGATTCCCAACCTTTCCTTTTTCATATAGATATTTCCATTTTGACAAAAGCTCCCCCTCTTTCTCTCTTAAGTCTAAATGAACATAAAAATAAGACTTGTTCGCCCTATTTTATAGATGTTTCATTATGTAACTTCGCAACCAATATATAGTAAACAATATAACCAATATAGGATTGCAAACCATTTAAAGAACATATATAGAAAGAGCATAATTTAAAACCATAGGCTAAACACTTAATGAAATATCAAGCAACATTCAAAACATCATTAAGTTATGACAAAATTTTCAATAAATAAGAATAGAAAAAATAAGTCATACATGGAAACATAGATAGATTGTAACCCAAAACATATAACATATCATTAACACAACTTGTCTTCACACAAAAATATAATTCATGTATCATAGTAGAAAAAACAATGAAGCAAGTCAAAATCACACATGTCATAAATTTACATACTAAAGTAATACATAGATGTTTCATACATGAACCACGGAGATAGTCATGATATAAGAACTAAAAGAGTGGCTAGTGCCAAAGCCCTGAAGTCATCCAAATAGTTACAATCATCAGAATGGAGAGTGTTTGAGAGAAAAATACATCAAATAATAATAATGCTCTCAACAGAAGCATGCCAACATTATTATGTCATTTGATGAATCATGGAATATGTTCTTGATCTCTTAAGCCAATAGGAAGCATACATAGGGTTATTAGCCTCCTCCTAAGCCTAAAACTAGGACTTGGCCGAAACCTTCAAGCAACCATATGTGACATAAAAATCATTTAACACATATCATATCATAGGTAATCATTAGCAAGCATAGTTGGGGGTTTAACTTGATCCTAATCATAGTTTTAGGGCTTGGCCAAAACCTTCAAGGAGCCTACTCTAAGATTTAAGCAACATAACACCCAAAGCAATTATACTACAGGTGAGGGGAGACTTACCTCTTTTGCTTGGTTACCACCAATCTATATACCCTTAAATTGAGAGCGATGAAGACCTCCTTGCTCTTAGGATCTCCTTTGTTCTTCTCGCCTTATATGGGGTCTTAAGTCTTCAAGAGATCTCCCTTGTGAAGCTTTCTAGGGGAGAGACGCTAGATGAGATTTTTGGAAATGGGAGAAGGAGATTCGGTGGGAGTGGAAGAAGGAGGTAGAAGAGAACAATTTATAATGCCTTGTCTCTTCACAAGTGCCTCTTCACCTTCTTCACTTGGTGCCTCTTCACATCCCCTACCCTTAACCACAATTTTCCTCTCCTCTCTAATATCACACCCTTGCTGGGGCTACTGGTTATCCCATGCATCATAAGGCTTTGCTACCTCCTAAGGTCCAAGGTTCAATCCTTGGCAAATGTTACTTTTTGGTTCTTTCCCCTTTTATTTATTTATTTATTTATTTTTGAAAAGTCGACATAAGCCCATTAAAAATTATACTAGAATTCCATCTACAATCCATTAAGAATTATACTAATATTCATATTAGTGTTCATGTAAAAATTGAGAGGATTTTACGGGTGTTACATTAATTATGTCATGGACCCCGATAATAAACACAAAAATCGATGATCCATTCGTCGTCTTTTTCATGGTCGATTGATTCGGCAAGTTACAAGGCCTTACCTTTGGTTTTGGCTAAGTTGTGACTTGAATCAATTGATACGATGACAAGATGGTCATTTGGGAGACGGACCTCTATTCAGATTAAATTTTTAATCCGTGGACATAGAGAGGTCTCTCATGTTCGACCCCGTGTTCGCTTAGGAATCCCGCTGAGTCATACCTCGGTTATCCCAACCATCAACTGGTATCAGAGCTGAGGTTTCCGATTTTGTGTATTTAGGATTGGTTAATTTTTACACATTATCATGTATGATTATTTTTGCTGGATGATATATGGATGTCCGTAGGCTATCTCTTTGTTGCAGGCACTAGATTCTAACTTATCATGGCTTAGATAATTGTGTTATGTGATTGGTTGTGTGATTTTTATAATTAATTAAATTCTCAGAGTTGTCCAGGCTAAATTAGGTATTTAATTTTTGTAATTAAATACGACACCTGTTTAGCTGATCATTTATTTACTTTCGATCTAAAATGCATGTACATTCCTTCGTGGAGTATATGATCGATGGATGGAAATAATTAGCTAGTCATCTCGGCTCGGAGATCCCTTCAATGGTGGCTTGCGCATGATGTAGGGAGGAGCGGACGAGGTGACGACATGACTGGAGGCGCATTGGAGACCAAGGCCATAAAAGTTGGAAAATCTAGGATTTTTCTTATTTGTGCTTTGGTTATGTGCTTGTTGTGTGTGTGCATGTAAAATTTCTCAAATTAAATAACTAAGTGGGAGAGTGACCCTAAGGGTCCCATGACCTCCATTACAATCTGATAACTGATGCGAACAAGCCTGCACGTCTGCTCTGAGTGTCTTCCTCCCCATCAGATGGGCTTGTTCTACGGATCAGTAGGTTAGAAAAGACTATAGAATGCTATTGAAGAGCGTGTGTACTTCCCCATGAGACGACACATAATCGGAAATAATTTTCTTAGTGTTGTATAATGGTAAACACTTAGGTGCAAATAATAGTATCCTCCCCATCGGAGTCACTGCTATTATTTGTATGGTCGAAGAGGACCAACTATTATGATCCCTTAATCCTAAAATAATATCGGGCATATATTATTAATTATTATTTCTTTAATTTATCTATGGGCGAAATCTATTCTGTTAGATCGATAGACCTGATATGTTGGGAGATAATATTAATAATATGATGTGCCGATGATTATTGATGAAATCCGTGTCCTGGTGAGTCAGGATGATGATGCCCCCTTGATGGGCTCAAAAGGTTAATCATGCCAAACCCTGCAGGTGGATTTGATCCGGCACGTTGATAAAGTTGAGTGGTACTAATCAAGGATCCAGAAGTTAATTAATTTAAATTATCAGTAATTTAATTAATTAACGGGCATGCGAGATCTTAAATATGGGGGGATAGATGACAAGTAATATGTGGAGCACATATGAAAATATGGGGGTTGCTGAGGATGTTCAATTAAGATCCTTTTGTGGAATGGATCTTAATTAATGGATCGAGTTTGGATCTATTAGTGGGCCAAGAACCAACTCCTCCTCTTGGTCCCTGCCTTAGCCCTATAAATACACTATGAGATCAAGAAACCAAGAGCAAATCAATTTAATAGCCAACACCAAAAGCCTCTCCTTTTCTCTCCTTCTCTCCTAGGGTTCGACGGCACACCAAGAAGAGAGGAGAATTGTCTCCTCGGTTCTTCTTCCTCCTTCCACCAAACATTGGCTGGGGATCACAGAGATAAGGGAGAGAGGTTCTCTTCCTTTTGTGGTGCTCGGTGAAGGAGAAGGAGGCGTCGGCATCAAGGAAGAGGCGGTGCAACCACCTCTTGTGGCGACAACGCAAGGTTGAGGCAGAGAGGGTTGTTCGGCTAGCTTGGGTAAGGAAGAAGGTTCTCTCCTTCCATCTTCTTCTTCTTCATCCTCCTCTCAAGGTGAGCCACTGGTCTACAGGGCTTGGAGTCAGCTCCGGTGATCGGCGGCGCAAAGGGAGGGGAAGAGGCTGGCGGCGCAAAACCCTAGTGGCTAGGGTTTTGGTCGGCTGTGAGAAGGGGATTGGTTGGAGATCTTGGTGATCTCGGATCATGGTAGATCATTGCTCACACGACGTCCGCGAAGGAAGGGACATAAGGTAGAAGACCACGAGGTGATCGGAAAGGTATAAATTTCCATACGCTCCTTTGTATTTCCTTATGTCTTTTATGTGCCATATTTATATGTCTTGTCATTTTATGATTAAGAGTTTATTGTTTTGTTTTCAAAATATGATAAATAAATTCTTAAATGGACCTCGATCATAAACACAAAAGCTGGCAATCAACTCATCGCCTTTTCCATGGTCGAACGGTCGAGCAAATTACATGGCTAATTTTGGTAATTGGCAAAGTTGTAATTTGAAACGTTCGATACGCACGAGACGGTCGATGGGAGACGGGTCTTCACTTGGATTAATTTTTTTTAATCTGTATATGTGGATAGGCCTCTCAGATCGACCAGGTATTCGCTAGGGAAACCCGCCAAGCCATACCCAGCAATTGGTATCACAGCTAAGGTTTCTGGCTTTGTGTGTTTAGGATTGGTTAATTTTGCAATTTTCATACATTTTATTTTGATGATGCGTGGATGTGTGTAAGCTAACATTGTGTTGCAGGCACGAGATTCCAACTTCATGGCCAAAATATTTGTTGTGTGATTGTTTTGCAAGTTTTATGATTAATTAATCCTTGGGGTTGACAAGGCTAGGTATTTAATTTTTGTAATTAAATACGACACATGTTTAGCCGAGTTTTTTATTTACAGTTGATCAAGATATCATGTACATGTTGATGTAGTCTGGTCCGATTGTTGTTTTGGTGTTGACAACGATTTAAGTTTGGTTGTGCGAATTTGGATTAAGTCCTAGTCGATGACTGGGCATGAAACCCTGGCTTGAAGGGCCAGGTCCTAGCTTGGAGGGCTAGGTTGGATGAAACCCTGACTTGGAGGGCCAGGTCCTAGCTTGGAGGGCTAGGTTGAAGTCCCGGTGAGTGAGACTGGGCATGGAGTCTTGGTCCGAGGGACTGAGCACGAGTCAGAGAAGGCTGGGAGCCTGTTCTCTTGACTTAGAGTGGATTTGGCTTTGCCTAGATCGGTCTGGTGATCGATCAGGGAAGTTGGCACGGTGTTCCCTCATGGATCGGTCTGGTGACCGATCCAGCTATGTCTGATCGGTCTGGTGACCGATCAGGGAGCATACAGTGACTTTATGAGGCTATTGATCGTCTCCTGATCAGTCTGGTGACTGATCAGGGAGGGCTCCTGATCATTCTGGTGAACAATCAGGGAGAGGTCAGTAGGTTTTGTGGGATTTCATGATCGGTCAGGCTGAACGTTCAAATGTCGCGAGCTTCTCACTATAACCAATCAAGATGCATCCTGATCGGTCAGGGCATGCCCTGATCGGTCCTCGGACTGATCAGGACACAACCTGATCGGTCTGGCTGCGAAAGCTGGGAATCCCAGCAATGCTATGGGTCGGTCCGGTGACCGATCCACGATCTGTGATTGGACAGGTGACCGATCACCAGAAGGTCACGATTTCTGGCTTCTCACTGTGGACCAATCAGGATGGAGCCTGATTGGACTGGGCCTATCTTGATCGATCTGCTGACCGATCAGGGATCACTCTGATCGGTTCGTTGACCGATCAGTAGCTGATAGCTTTAATTTGAATGCGCTGTCAGACTTCTGATCGCGTTTTGATTCACTCTGACTCTGATTTCCTCTAATCCACGCTTGATTTCATTTGCTAAGCTGCTGTTAAGTGTGCAGGTGACAGGTTTGATTTCAAATGGTGAAGGAGGGTCAACTGGGAGCTTTCGATGCCACAGGTTTGACGTTTTCCATCGCAGGTTACAACGGGCGCTGGCAACGGCTGGAAGCTGACTTGGGGCTGACTGGGGCTCGGCTGAGGAGAGCTCAGGGAGTCCAGGAGAGGTCAGGATAGCTGGGCAGTTGCAGAGGAGCAGCTGGGAGCTGCAGAGGAGCGTCTGTGACCTGGTGTCGGGAAGCTGGGTTAAGTGTTGGCTGGCGATGAAGAGAGAAGAGAGGTTCTCTGTTGCAGCAACACTTGATCATCTTTAGGCAATCACTGTGAATCTCATTGAGCGATAACTGTAACGACCCGGGAAATTTTCTTAATATTTTCTTTAAAATATTGATCATGCCTAGATAGATTCTCGAGGAACATAAGGACACTAGTATGAACCTTAGTATGATTATCCATGATTTTCGATATAGATTAGGAAGCTAAGTAATAATGAGTCTTACATGGGCCCTTCTAATACCATGGCCATTAAGGGACCTTAGGTAAAATTTTATCATGAATGGAAATGGATTTCAATTAGAAATATTAACATAAACTTTAGTGGGCTCTTATATGGGCCTTGGCAAAAATAATTATAAAAGTAATAAAAAGAAGTGCATGCACCAAGGATTGAACCTTGGACCTAAAGTATCACCATGCATGTACTAACCAATTCACCTAGCAAGGGAGTGCTAGTGGAAAAAGAAGAGGATTTTAGTTGAGACTAAAGAAAGTGAAGAGTCATCAAGAGAAGAGGCACCATGCCCCTTCACTTCCCCCCCCCCCCCTCATGTAGTATAAAAGAGAGGGGAAGGGAAGAGACAACTTAGCACTTAAACATTTGTTTCTTCTTTCACCAAAGCTCTTTTTTTCCCTCTCCTTCCTCCTTCTAGCCGAAACCCACAAGGGGGTTTCTCCTTTGGAAAAGCTTCACAAGAAGGCTTCTTCTTCAAGATCTAAGGGCTTCCTACAAGGCTACAAGGGCTAGGGGTGGTCTAAGGTCAAGGAGGTTTTGTTTTGGCTTCTCTATTCAAGGTGATAATCAAGATAAACCAAGGTAAGACTCCCTCACCTGTGGTATAATAGTTTTCAAGTAGTTTTCATGATATAAGAATTTGTTTGGACTATATGTTGAGAAAAGTAGGGTTAGGGCTTTCAAGGGTTTCGGCCACCACATGTTCCCATGGTTAGGTTTGGATCTAACTCTCTAATAATGCTTCTTATGTTTTCTCATGTTGTAAGGGATGTTAATGGGGATTTATGTGAGAGTTTTTACATGATCTATGACCCTTGTAACTTTCGGCCAAGTTAGGTTTTAGGGCAAGGGGTTAGGGTTAACTCCAAGCAAGGGTTCTAATGGCTTCCTATGGTATTATATGTAATGTATTGGATGTAAATTGGGAATTGTATGAATTTTTCCATGTGCTTGTGACCCTCTAGGGTTTTGGCTAAAGTCAAGATGTAGGGCTAGGACTTAGGGTTAGCTCCAATTATGGGGTCTAATGGCTCCCTATGGCATGGTATGTAATGTATGAGTTTTCTTTTACTTATGGAACCTTTCATGTTGATTGAATAAGGGAGCCTCCTCCTAATGAACTTTCAGCCAAGTCCATGATCTAGGGTTTGGGTTGGGTTTGTTAGTGATATGAGAGAAGTGTCCTAAGGCAATCGCCTTATGATGTAAACATTTATATTAATAAATGATAATTCACTATTTGAGTATACATGTTTTTATGTATTTGATTGGGATCTTAAACTCATCTACTGAATGTCCGCAATACAACTCACAGCATAAGAGAATTTGTGATGGGATCACAATTAGTGATTATCTCTAATGTGCAATTGTGAAGTATTGAAACTATCCCTAGTCGATGAATTGATAAAAACGGACACTATCAATTCTGTTGAGACTAGCATGGGTTATTCTCTAATCAGCTAATTTTCACTGGCTGGTGACATTGGGATGTCCGAAGATAAACATGGATGCTAGTTAAGGGAACTAGTTCATTGGAGTGACTAGCTGTAAAACTTCATATGGTTATCTATAAAGATATGTCAATGAAGTTCTTACTGCAGCTTAAGTGCGATGTTCCTTTGACTTGCGGTGTTCAAGTCATCTTGGTCATGGAGACTTATACTTTAACATCTTAAGCAAGCATCTCCAAGGAGGTGTGGACCCAGGATGATTGGGTATGAGCCGAAGTGGCCGAAGATGTTTGAACAGCCTACAAAGGATTCACCACTCCTTGCGAGGAGATGTATACCCAGGCCTATCGTCGGATTGTTACTCAAAACCTCTGGCCAGAGTATATCATGTTTAGAGTGCGAGTCTCTTACATGAGAGTAATTAGAAATCCAAAGGACGAGAAAGACACTACTTGGGCTAGGTGTGACGTAGTCAGCCTAGTGGGGACTGACACCATAGACCGTGTCCTGAACCAAGTGGGTATAAGGTGGTGAAAGGAATGGAGCACGATTCATTAGAGCTGCTGAAGGGTTTCAGAATAATTTCTTCTGAGGTCAAACCGTTGATCTTTCGATTAATTGGGGATCATGATGTACTACTAGGTGTCACTCATGATCGTTCTATAATTAGTTGATTATAGACGGCCAACATAAATCGAAAGCCTATTTAGTCACACGCACTACGAGTAATCCGAGGGATTTAAAACGAGTTGAAAATTGGATTTTCCGATCAAGAGAAATAAGTCGAATCTGAGTTAGTCAGAGGCGAAATGGAAGCTAAAAATGGCTAAGTCTTTTGAAGGCTTTTTGGGCGAATTAAATGAGTTTAATTCGCGGCGGTTCGGGTTGGTTTGGCCGGCCAAAGAGGGTGCCAAAAACCCCTTTGGTGGCCGGCCACAATAAGAGGAGAAAACCAATTAATTTTGGTTTAGTTAATAAAATAAATCTAGTGCGATTTATTTTATAAATTATGGATAAATAAATTTATATAAAGAAATTTATATAAATAAAATTTATAGAAATTTATTCTTTTATGGAAGATTAAAATAATCCATGAATTGATTTATTTTAATTTTATAAAATCAATTATGAATTGATTTTTCCATAATAAGAAAGTTTATAAATTTCTTATAAAAATTTATTCCATAATTTAAAGAGAAGAAGAATTAGTTTTATTATAAATTGGTTTATAATAAAGACTCAGTTTAAACGGAATAATTAATAAGAAAATTTATAAGATAAATTTCTTATAACTAATTTTGTTAATTCCGTTAATTCGGTTTAGAGGGAGACTTAGCAAAGGAGTTGCTACTATATAAAGGAACCAAAGGCTAGCCCTTATTCCAATCAATTAATCAAGAGATTAATTATTCTCTCCCTCTCTCTCTTAATCTCTCCTCTCCTCCTTCTCCCTCTCTTCCCTTAGGGCCGGCGCCCACCCTAGCTCCCTTAGGGCCGGCGCCCAACCTACATCCAAGGTGGTGGAGGCCGTGAGCTTCAAGAAGAAGAAGGAGAACCCGAACACGAAGAAGAAGAAGCAGATAGCGATTCCTCTCTTCCCGGAATTCGATTCTGTTACTTCATTGGTTAGTTTCCTAATTTTTCTCTTGTTCTTCTAGTTGTGCCTTCCGAGAATCTAGTAGTTCTCGTCGACACAAAACTCATGACTTTGCGAAGTCATCCCGAAGAGAACTCGGCGTGGACGCGAATAGAGGCGAAGTTCCAAGGGACGCTACGGTTGGATCTCGTCCCTTTTCTTCGAGTTACGAGAGCTATAATGTAAATTAGTTTACTTTTCCGTAAAGTTTTATTTTATGATTATGTCAACACACTATAAGGTTGCATGCTAGATACGAAGTTAAAATAATTTAGGAAATTATTTTATGCAAATTCTTCCGCTGCACGTAAAAATTTAAAATTTTACGGACTCGTATCCTTGTCGACATGCACTCGGTCCCAACAGTGGTATCAGAGCCGGTTAGTGTTCAACTTAATCATATAATTGTTTTGTGGAACACTTTGTCATGATCTAAATTTCGGAAAAAATTTTCAATTATGGAAACTTTCAAATTATAATAAATTTTAGATTTAGGAATTTCAAAGTTTGGAAATCCTCATGAAATTTCGCAAACGTTTGAAATTTTCTAGTTTCTGAAATTTTATAATAATTGTGAAAACTTCCCATCCTTGAAAACTTTCCAATTTTGGAAATTTTTCTATTTTAGAAATTTTCCAACTTTGGAAATATGTAAGTTTTCTTTGTACCAGAAACTTACAATTATTCTGAAAACCAATTTATGAAATCTCGCAATTATGGGCACTTTCTTTTAAGAAAGTCTAGACAAATTCATGGACAGTTAATTGATAATTAAATTTGAATTGGTCTTTAAATTGACAACAAAATTCTTTATCTTGGATTGAGCCTCGGGGAGCCGTCCAATTTAAAGCTAGTTGTTGTAATTTAATTTCCCAATTTTTTAATTGAAATTGTCATGTTTGATTTGGATTGAGCCTCGGGGAGCCGTCCAATTGGATTTACAACCAATTATTTTTCTTTGGGTATCTGAGCCTCGAGGAGCTACCCTTAGAAAACGATTTGTTGTAATTAATTAAATCCATGAATAAAATATGTTTTAAGAGGTGATGCTCTTACATATTGTTGTCTCCAAAATTAATTAGGAAATGGTTTCCTATAGAGTTTTCTTAAATGAGATTTTCATGAAAATAATATGTCGTTGAATTAAGGGAATTGCCTCTTAATTTAATAAGATTTGATTTAGAGAAATCAAAGTCTTAAACATATTATTTCTGAAATTCATTATGACAAATTAGGAAATTGTTTCCCAAAACAATTCCTTTAATATAGTATGAAATTAGAATTAGGAAATCCGGTTCCTAATTCAATTAATGAGACTTGATAACTTAAGTCACATACATACTTTATTAAGGAAATCGTTAGTCATGACATATGTCATGAATGTGCATTAAAAAGGAAAAGATGAGACCCAAAACCCCTTACAAAATATTAAGGCTAACACCTTCCATTAATATGGTTAGAACCGGAGTTTTGTTTCTCGTTTGGGTTGATGGACACATCCATGCCCGACTTGAACCTCAACATGTTCAAACCATGGAATTAGTTTATGAATAATATAGTTGGAGTCAGAGGTCAATCCTTAGTTTTGGTTGTTGGACACATCCAAGCCTGACTAAACGGTTGAATGAGCTCCAACCATATTAAAACTATTTCTTGATTAATGGGTCAGCCTTAAGCTTGGAGCATCGATTTGTTGTGTCACAGCCAAGGTCGATGTAAAGAGAGGTGCAGTTGGGTGCTATGTAAAATGTTACATACTTGTTAATGAGTTAACAACCCAATGATTTATGCAAACATTCAATTAGTTGATAGCATAAAGTGATAGTTACATATATGTGATATGTAATCGGTGTAATTACCTACCTTCATAGCTAAGAAAAACTTGATGGCCACAGTCATGGTTGTTCTTATCTATGGTTGGATATCAACCTATTTGGAGATGTTCCTACGATCTCTCGAATTGATAATAAGGGTGACTCAATTCGTAAAATAAATAGGATTTAATTTATGTATGATGATACATTCTTTAATCAATCTTCTCACATAAACTCAATTTGTATTTCTAGGTTAATCACTCGATCATGTCTTCTCTAAATTTGCGTTCCATTTTAGACACCAATAAACTGACTGGGCCAAACTTCATGGACTGGCTTCGAAACCTGAGGATAGTCCTCAAGGCAGAGAAGCTTGCCTATGTCCTTGAAGAAGCACTTCCCAAAAGTCCTCCAGAAAATGCAACTCCGGACCAATTGTTGGCCCATCAGAAACATGTGGCCGATTCTGAACTTGCGAGTTGCATCATGCTAACCTCTATGGTACCTGAGCTGCAAAAGCAGCATGAGCATATGGATGCTTATACCATCATCTTTCATCTTCATGAGTTGTTTGAAGAGCAGGCGAGATCCGAAAGGTTCGAGGTCTCCAGACTCCTCTTCACCACTAAGATGCAGGAAGGCACTTCTGCCTCGTAGTTTGTGTTAAAGATGTTGGGGTACATTGAGCGACTAAGCGCACTCGATTTTGCAATGGATCATGAACTAAGTATTGACTTAATTCTGAATTGTCTGCCCAAAAGTTGTTCACAATTTGTGATGAACTATCGGATGAACAAGCTGGAGACTACCATTCTTGAGTTAATCAACATGCTGAAGGCTGTTGAGCCCGCTGTAAAGCAGGATCAAAAGGCGGTACTGTTAGTTGGTTCCTCGAAGAAAGGTTCTAAGAGGAAGGCCAAAGAACAGAACAAAGGGAAGAAGAAAAAGGCCAAGAAGACTGAAAAGAAACCAAAAGGAACTTGCCATCATTGTGGCAAGGAGGGTCACTAGCGAAGAAACTGCAAGGCTTATCTTGAGTCCTTGAAGAATAAGGCATCCGATGCCCCTTCCTCTTCAGGTATCTTCATTATTGAATGTCACTCTATTTCCTCAAATACCTGGGTACTTGATACTAGGTGTAGCTCACATATATGTAATGACATACAGGGGCTAAGGAATAGAAGAAGACTCGTCAAAGGAGAAGCAGATTTGCGAGTTGGGAATGGAGCAAAGATTGCTGCTGTTGCCATCGGAACATATTTGCTAAAGCTCCCCACTGGACGTGTCTTAGAATTGGATAATTGTTATTTCGTTCCTTCATTAATAATGAACATTATATCTATTTCATGATTGAATGAAAAAGGTTATCATTTAACTTTCAGTAACAATTGTTGTTACATAACTTTAAATGGCGTTCTTTATGGGAATGGAACTTTGTGCAATGGCATCTACACGTTACATTTATCCAATGACGTTTTCAATATCGAAGTTAGCAACAAACGTGCTTAAATAGATAATCGAATAGACTCCTACACGTGGCACTGTCGTCTTGGCCATATAAGTAAGAAACGCATGACCGAATTACACCGATGTGGAATTTTGGAATCATTTTAACCCGGTTCATTTGATACATGCGAATCATGCTTAAAAGGCAAGATGACCAAATTACCCTTCCCCGGAAAAGGAAATCCAGTGGGAGAATTGCTTGGTTTAATACATACTGATGTATGTGGACCAATGTCAACTCTTGCACAAGAAGGCTATAGCTACTTCATCACCTTTATCGATGATCACTCACGATTCGGGTATGTGTTCTTGATGAAACACAAATCTGAAGCCTTTGAGAAATTCAAAGAGTTCAGAAATGAAGTAGAGAAACAACTTGGCAAAAGTATTAAGATACTTTGATCCGATCGGGGTGGTGAATACTTGAGTCAAGAGTTTCAAGATTATCTTAGGGACAATGGTATACTGTCCCAATGGACTCCGCCATATACACCACAGCATAATGGTGTATCTGAGAGGCACAACCGAACCTTGATGGACATGGTTAGGTCTATGATGAATCATGCAACTCTTCCAAGATCCTTTTGGGGCTATGCACTAAAGACAACTGTTTACTTGCTAAACAGAGTCCCGACCAAGGTAGTCTCTACTACTCCATATGAGACATGGAATAGTAAGAAACATCACTTAACTCACCTTAAGATATGGGGTTGTCCTGCTTATGTGAAGCAGGTTATATCAGACAAATTGGATGCTAAGTCTGATAAGTGTCTATTTATTGGATATCCTAAGGAAACGAAGGGTTACCAATTCTATCATCCCTTGGAGCAAAAGGTGTTTGTTTCAAGGCATGCTGTATTTCTAGAAAAAGAATTTCTTTTACAAGAAAACAATGGGAGTGGGATTGAACTTGATGAAGTTCAAGAAACTCCAATAGACATTACAGAGACACCTAGTCTAGGCCCACAACCGATAATTCATAGTGATGAGCTATCAGTTGAACCTAAAACAACACCACCTCTTCGTAGGTCTGATAGGACACGCAATATTCCAGAGAGATACGGATTTCTCGTAAGTGAATCGAACAACGTGTTACTCATAAGCGATGATGAACCTATCAGTTATGAAGATGTTCTGAAAAGTTCAGAAAGGGACAAATGACTTGAAGCCATGAAGTCAGAAATGGATTCCATGTATGAAAACTAAGTATGGGACTTGGTTAACCCACCTGAAGGGATTAAGACCATAGGGTGCAAGTGGGTTTTCAAGAAGAAAACCGACATGGAAGGTAATGTAGTTACCTTTAAGGCTAGATTAGTGGCAAAAGGATATCGTCAAAAACAAGGAATTGATTATGACGAAACCTACTCACCAGTAGCTATGCTTAAATCCATTCGGATGCTCCTAGCCATAGCAGCTCATTATGATCATGAGATATGGCAAATGGATGTGAAAACAGCTTTCCTTAATGGAAACCTGCTTGAGGATCTATACATGATACAACCTGAAGGTTTCACATCGGTTGATAAAACCAAAGTATGCAAGCTTCGACGATCCATATATGGACTGAAGCAAGCATCTAGGAGCTGGAACATCCGTTTTGATGAGACAATCAAAGAGTTTGATTTCTCACAAAATCCTGACAAACCTTGTGTGTACAAGAAGGTTAGTGGGAGTGCAGTCGTATTCCTAGTATTATATGTCGATGACATCTTACTTATAGGAAACGATATATCAGTCTTACAGACAGTTAAAATTTGGTTGTCCAAAACTTTCTCCATGAAAGACCTGGGAGAAGCAACCTATATCCTTGGGATTAGAATCTATAGAGATAGATCAAAATGGTTGCTTGGTCTTTCGCAGTCTACATATGTAGACCGAGTGCTAAAAGGTTTAGCATGTCGGAATCCAAGAAAGGTTACCTTCCCATCAGGCATGGGATCAACCTTTCAAAGTCTATGTGTCCGTGCACAGAAGACGAGAGGATTTGCATGAATAAGATTGCCTATGCATCCGCAATAGGATCTATCATGTATGCTATGTTATGTACAAGGCCCGATGTATCGTATGCTTTGAGCGTCACAAGCAGATGCCAGTCGGATCCGGGAATGGATCATTGGGCGGCTGTAAAGATAATCCTTAAGTAATTAAGAAGAACTAAGGATGTGTTCCTAATATATGGAGAAGGAGATATGGTAATACGTGGGTATACAGATGCCAGTTTCCAGACAGATAAGGATGACTCCAAATCGCAGTCTGGATACGTATTTACTTTGAATGGAGGCGCAGTAAGTTGGAAAAGTTCCAAACAAGACACCGTAGCGGATTCTACCACGGAAGCGGAATATATCGCAGCTTCGGAAGCAGCAAAGGAAGCAGTTTGGATCAAGAAGTTTGTCTCAGAACTTGGTGTGGTTCCAACCATTGATGAAGCAGTGCCGGTTTACTGCGACAACAATGGAGCTATTGCACAAGCGAAGGAACCAAGGTCTCATCAGCGATTCAAACACGTGCTTCGACGCTATCATCTGATCAGAGAGATTATAAGTAGGAATGACATACAAATTGAGAGGGTTCCCACTGAAAGGAATATAGCGGATCCTTTAACTAAGGCCTTGCCTCAAAGCAAGTTTGAGGGACATGTTAGAGCCTATGGTATTGGATACCGTAGCGATTGGCATTAGGCCAAGTGGGAGTTTGTTAGTGATATGAGAGAAGTGTCCTAAGGCAATCGCCTTATGATGTAAACATTTATATTAATAAATGATAATTCACTATTTGAGTATACATGTTTTTATATATTTGATTGGGATCTTAAACTCATCTACTGAATGTCCGCAATACAACTTACAGCATAAGAGAATTTGTGATGGGATCACAATTAGTGATGATCTCTAATGTGCAATTGTGAAGTATTGAAACTATCCCTAGTCGATGAATTGATAAAAACGGACACTATCAATTCTGTTGAGACTAGCATGGGTTATTCTCTAATCAGCTGATTTTCACTGGCTGGTGACATTGGGATGTCCGGAGATAAACATGGATGCTAGTTAAGGGAACTAGTTCATTGGAGTGACTAGCTATAAAACTTCATATGGTTATCTATAAAGATATGTCAATGAAGTTCTTACTGCAGCTTAAGTGCGATGTTCCTTTGACTTGCGGTGTTCAAGTCATCTTGGTCATGGAGACTTATACTTTAACATCTTAAGCAAGCATCTCCAAGGAGGTGTGAACCCAGGATGATTGGGTATGAGCCGAAGTGCCCGAAGATGTTTGAACAGCCTACAAAGGATTCACCACTCCTTGCGAGGAGATGTATACCCAGGCCTATCGTCGGATTGTTACTCAAAACCTCTTGCCAGAGTATATCATGTTTAGAGTGCAAGTCTCTTACATGAGAGTAATTAGAAATCCAAAGGACGAGAAAGACACTACTTGGGCTAGGTGTGACGTAGTCAGCCTAGTGGGGACTGACACCATAGACCGTGTCCTGAACCAAGTGGGTATAAGGTGGTGAAAGGAATGGGGCACGATTCATTAGAGCTGCTGAAGGGTTTCATAATAATTTCTTCTGAGGTCAAACCGTTGATCTTTCGATTAATTGGGGATCATGATGTACTACTAGGTGTCACTCATGATCGTTCTATAATTAGTTGATTATAGACGGCCAACATAAATCGAAAGCCTATTTAGTCACACGCACTACGAGTAATCCGAGGGATTTAAAACGAGTTGAAAATTAGATTTTCCGATCAAGAGAAATAAGTCGAATCTGAGTTAGTCAGAGGTGTAATGGAAGCTAAAAATGGCTAAGTTTTTTGAAGGCTTTTTGGGCGAATTAAATGAGTTTAATTCGCGGCGGTTCAGGTTGGTTTGGCCGGCCAAAGAGGGTGCCAAAAACCCCCTTTGGTGGCCGACCACAATAAGAGGAGAAAACCAATTAATTTTGGTTTAGTTAATAAAATAAATCTAGTGCGATTTATTTTATAAATTATGGATAAATAAATTTGTATAAAGAAATTTATATAAATAAAATTTATAGAAATTTATTCTTTTATGGAAGATTAAAATAATCCATGAATTGGTTTATTTTAATTTTATAAAATCAATTATTAATTGATTTTTCCATAATAAGAAAGTTTATAAATTTCTTATAAAAATTTATTCCATAATTTAAAGAGAAGAAGAATTAGTTTTATTATAAATTGGTTTATAATAAAGACTCGGTTTAAACGGAATAATTAATAAGAAAATTTATAAGATAAATTTCTTATAATTAATTCCGTTAATTCCGTTAATTCGGTTTAGAGGGAGACTTAGCAAAGGAGTTGCTACTATATAAAGGAACCAAAGGCTAGCCCTTATTCCAATCAATTAATCAAGAGATTAATTATTCTCTCCCTCTCTCTCTTAATCTCTCCTCTCCTCCTTCTCCCTCTCTTCCCTTAGGGCCGGCGCCCACCCTAGCTCCCTTAGGGTCGGCGCCCAACCTACATCCAAGGTGGTGGAGGCCGTGAGCTTCAAGAAGAAGAAGGAGAACCCGAACACGAAGAAGAAGAAGCGGATAGCGATTCCTCTCTTCCCGGAATTCGATTCCGTTACTTCATTGGTTAGTTTCTTAATTTTTCTCTTGTTCTTCTAGTTGTGCCTTCCGAGAATCTAGTAGTTCTCGTCGGCACAAAACTCGTGACTTTGCGAAGTCATCCCGAAGAGAACTCAGCGTGGACGCGAATAGAGGCGAAGCTTCCAAGGGACGCTACGGTTGGATCTCGTCCCTTTTCTTCGAGTTACGAGAGGTATAATGTAAATTAGTTTACTTTTCCGCAAAGTTTTATTTTATGATTATGTCAACACACTATAAGGTTGCATGCTAGATACGAAGTTAAAATAATTTAGGAAATTATTTTATGCAAATTCTTCCGCTGCACGTAAAAATTTAAAATTTTACGGACTCGTATCCTTGTCGACATGCACTCGGTCCCAACAGGGTTAAGGTTTCAAGGATACTTGTTTATAGTTTACTATGGTGTATGTATATGTTTAAGTATGTTGTAAGAATTTTTATGCTACCTAAAACCCTAGCTTTATGTGTTATATGTCATTACTTTGTATGTTTAGGTTATGTGCTATGTTTATTCATGAATGTTTTAACCATATACCATGAACACATGTATTTGATGTAGGCTTCTTGTTATATAGAATAATGAATGTATGTTGTTATGAAGGTCTATGCATGTTCTATAATGAATGCCATGAACCTAAGTTATGATTAATGTTATGAACCTAAGTAGTATGTATCGTGTTCATATGAATCTTACCCATGCATGCTCTATGGTGGATACTATGATTATGTATGCTAGATGATATGTACCATGTATGTAATGCATGTTTACCTTATGTACCATGGTCATGCAAGATTTATGAACCAAGATGATGTTTATGCCTGGAGGCATAATTATGTATGTATGCCATGTTTTATGAATGAAGATGATGAATGAAGATGATGTTTATGCCTTTAAGGCATAATGATGTTATGTATTAAGTATGAATGAAGAAATGCCAAGTATGCTTTATGTCATGCTTCATGAAACAAGATTATCTTTTTGTTTAAGACATGCTATGTATGTTCTATGAATGATGAAGCATGCAAAGATATTTTACTTTATTATGAATGGGCTTGTACCGGACCGAAGTAAGGGTCCAAGGGATGGGCACCTTAAGAACGCCTCGATTCTGGACTACCGTAGCTGTCCACGGTTCTGGGACTACCGTAGCTGTCCAACAGGGATGGGCACCTTAAGAACGCCTCGGTTTTTGGAACTACCGTAGCTGTTCCTACCCTAGTAGGTCGAGACTAGCTACCTCGCATTTACTTAGGGATGCGCGCATATGATGTATGTATGTGGTACAAGCCGGGGACCCTCATGATGTTATGATTATGTTTAAGTATTTATAATTATGGTTTTCAAATAAGCATTCTTATGTTATATGCATTTGACTCATGCATCCATTCATATTATGCATCCATGCCATGTTAAGCACTTTATGTGATTATGTTTTATGTTAAGAATCATGCTACGTTAAATGTTCATATGCTTATGATTTATGTTAAGAATATGCTTATGTTTTATGTTAAGAATCATGCTATGTTAAATATTCATATGTTTATGATTTATGTCAAAAATATGCTTATGTTTTATGTTCAGAATTATGCTATGATATGTTTATGTTTTATGTGACGTATGGTTTTAGTGAGTAGGAAGAGTCTTACTAAGCCTATGTGCTTATAGTCTTATTTCCTTATACCGCAGATCAAGCAAGAGGTTATTAAAGGAAGTAGCAGGAGGGGCAAGAGTGTGTGTGTGGCAGTGACATGGTCAAGGAAAAAAGGAAAAAAAAAGAAAATAGATTCTCATATTTATATCTTGTTACATGTCTCATACTTTGCATGGTTTTCTTAAGTTTCATGTTATACTTATGATGGTTATGTCTAGGAATTCACTTGCTACTTATGATGTTTATGGATGAGTTAGGGAATGTTTATATCTTGATGCTACGTATGATGTTAATATGCTAAGTCACAATGTCACCATGTTCTTGAATGATAGCTAAGGCATATATACATGATTCAAGTATTAGTTGTATGGTTAAACGCATGTGTATAAAGAAAAAAATTATTCCGCTGCATTAAGATATTCATAGGCGTATATGTATGTTATCGTAATGCCGCTTCTCGCCACACCGTAAGGTGTGGGAAAAAGGTGGGCGTTACAATAACTCTTATCCTTTGTGCAACACTTGAGCATCATTCTTGAAGACACTGCAAACGTGAGCACTTGGAAGAAACAAGGAGTTTGGCGAGTCTATCAGCAAGAAGACACGAAGAGCAGGGAGTTCTTACGTGAGATCTGTGCTAAGTGGAGCTCGGTGAGGAGTTCGCTTGTGTTCTTACTGTCCTAAGTGCTCTGTAAGCTTCCTTTGTGATTCATTATGCTTAATTTTATATACACTGATTGAAACGCTGTGGAGAGGTTACTTCATCGAGAAGGAGGTTGCATTCTATCCGGATATTCGGGGCTTGATCTGCCGACGATTAAGGGATCGCCCACCTTACGGGCACGCCAAGGAGTTGGGGCAAGTTATCCCCGAACCTTGTAAATCCTCTTTGTTAGCGTTTTGTACTTGTGCTTAGTTTAGGGTTTTAGTTTCTGCACTTCTCTGTTTTTTGTTTGCCTTGCTTCCGCTGCCTAACTCTTAAGTGCAGAAAGATTTCAAAAGAGCAAGTAGTTTTTGTCTGGCTACATTCACCCCCCCCCTCTCTAGCCATCCAAGCACCAACAAGTGGTATCAGAGCTTGGGGATATGTTCAAATGGCTTAACATCTGAGAGCTTACAACAACGATGGCTTTGAGAGAAGGGTTCAGCACCAGCCGACCTCCATTCCTCGACGGCACTGATTTCCAATATTGGAGATCGAAGATGGAGTATTATTTGAAGACCAACATTAATATGTGGTTTGTTGTGAAGGAGGGCTTCATCCTTCCAAGTGATGTTGAAGGAAAAGAGCTCGAGTTCTCAAGTTGGTTGGCTGAACAGATTCGAAAAGGGGAAGCCGATGCCAATGCTGTGGTCACCCTACAATGTGGGATGACCACGGAAGAGTTGATCAAAGTCGGCCCCTTTTCCACTGCCAAGGACCTTTGGAACAAGGTCATTGAGCTCCATGAAGGAACGCATGAAACCCGGATAGCCAAGAAGGACCTCCTTCTCAGCCAACTTCAAAGGTTGTCCATGGAAGAAGATAAAACTGTAAGTATACTCCATGGACAATTCAAAGAGATCCTAAATGGTCTACACTCCATTAATGAGAAGGTTGAGAACCGAGATCTTATAAGGTATGTTCTCAAAGCTTTTCCTAGGAACGCCTTGTGGTCATCCATGGTGGATGCTTACAAGGTTTCTAAGGATTTATCTCTTGTTAAGTTAGAGGATCTATTTTGTGAAATGGAACTACATGAGATCTCTAACCAAAGCCCAAAGGAGAAAGGGTTAGCTTTTATAGCAGGTGACCAAAGAAGGAAGAAGGAGAAGAAGAAGATGGAAAAGGAGGAGGAGGAAGGTTACTGTCACATGGCCTTCATGGCAAGAGAGGACTCAAATGGAGGAAGTGATAACGAATCAAGGAGCTCCTCAACCGCGCCTTCATCATCTTCGGATGATGAAGAGGTAATCTCTCCCAAGTTAGACAAGTGTTATAGAACAATAGCATGCTTAACTAGTCTACTCAAAAAATCTAAGAATAAGATTAAATCATTAAGATTATAACTAAAGAAATTGAAAACCTCTAAGGATGAGATAATTGATGACTTGCATGTTAAAAATCTTGAGGATGAAAATAAGGGTTTAAAGGGTGAAATTAAAAATCTCAAGAATATTCTTGAGATATTTTCAACAAGTTCCAAAACCCTACATATGATTTTAAACTCACAAAAGGTGGCTTACAACAAGGTTGGTTTGGGTTACCAACCTAAAGAACCTAGTGTCATATCTTTAATGACTAGAACCCATTTTAGATCACGGAATAATTCTAAGGTTCAAAAAGTTAGAAAGAAATTGACTAAGGCATGCATGGGTGCCTAAGTCCTTCATGGTTGATGCATTAGGTCCCAAAATTTGAGTACCTAAAACCTCCATATTTAGAATTGTATAAGTATTATTTGAGGGGGAGTATCTATCAAAATCGGTTGTTGATAATTGGTACTCCAAACACAATTATAATGATATACTCATGAATGTAGTGTTTTATGAAATTTCACTTGAGTAGTAAGGAAATTTTCATGCAATGAATGATAGTATATCCATGCTTCAAAATAAATCTACAAGTTTTGAAAAATATATATATATATATTGTATGAATGGTTTAGGTTGACACATGACTTGTTTCTACTATGGATTGCCTAGAGTGCTTAGTGTTCTTGCTGCAAGTTATAGGTCACTGTAAATCTTGAAGTTAGCAACATTAACCCATGACATGCAAATTTTGTTTAAGAACAAGATGAACACATGCTTTATGATGATCATTATAAAAATTCCACAAGGCATCATCAAACAATTAACATGAGTTTCAAAATTCATTGCTTATGTTGTATGACATAGTGCTTTCTTTGAATCATGATTTAAACCTTGTATTTATGCGTAACTTGGGGAATAGGTTTTTAATACAAATGTGATTTCAAATTAGTTGGAACCATGAATTTGATACACACTAGGAATTATGAATTTTCAAATCCAATTCATGAATTATCAATATAATGGGGAATTGAGATTATGGAATTGATATGTATATTTTTCAAATCTGAACTCTTAAGATTTTTAAACAACAATTCCCTTTAATGTTTTTCTTTATTGATGTGGGAAAATACATGTTGGGTAAGGGAAACCTGATCGAATTAGGGTTTAGGAATGGTTGAGAGTTGAAACAAACCTGATTTCAGAGTTTTTGAAATCGATTTCTGAAATATTGTTTCTGAAACTGAAAAACCTTCTATATTGAACCTGATCGGTCCACCAACCGATCAGGACTCACCCTGATCGATCTGGTGATCGATCTATTAGTGATATGAGAGAAGTGTCCTAAGGTAATCGCCTTATGATTGTAATCATTTATTTTAATAAATGAATATTCACTATTTGAGTATTCATGATTATTTGATTAAGATCTTAGGCTCATTTACTGAATGTCCGTAAAATAATTCACAGCATAAGAGAATTTGTGATGAATTCACAACTAGTGATTATCTCTACATGTGCAATTGTGAAGTACTGAAATTGTCCCTAGTCGATGAATTGATAAATACGGACACTATCAATTCTATTGAGACTAGCATGAGTTATTCTCTAATCAGCTGATTCTCACTGGCTGGTGACATTGAGATGTCCGGAGATAAACATGAATGCTAGTTAAGGGAACTAGTTCATTGGAGTAACTGGCTGTAAAACTTCATATGGTAGTCTACATATAGATATGTCAGTGAAGTTCTTACTGCAGCTTAAGTGCGATGTTCCTTTGACTTGCGGTGTTCAAGTCATCTTGGTCATGGAGACTCATACTTTGACATCTTAAGCAAGCATCTCCAAGGAGGTGTAGACCCAGGATGATTGGGTATAAGCCGAAGTGCCCGAAGATGTTTGAACAGCCTACAAAGGATTCACCACTCCTTGCGAGGAGATGTATACCCGAGGCCTATCATCGGATTGTTACTCGAAGCCTCTAGCCAGAGCATGACATGTTCAGAATATGAATCTCTTAAATACATGAGAGTAATTAGAATCCATAGGACGAGAAAACGTTACTTGGGCTAGGTGTGACGTAGTCAGCCTAGTGGGGACTGACACACATAGATCATGTCTTGAACCATGTGGGTATAAGATGGTGAAGGGAATGGGGCACGATTCATTATAGCTGCTGAAGGGTTTCAGAATCATTTCTGAGGTCAACCGTTGATCTTTCAATTAATTGGGGATCATGATGTACTACTAGGTGCCACTCATGATCGTTCTATAATTAATTAGTTAATTATGGATGGCCAACATAAATTGAAAGCCTATTTGGTCACACGCATAACGAGTAATTCGAAGGATTTAAAACGAGTTAAGAATTGGATTCTCTAATCGAGATAGACTATTTTTGGTAAGTCCAAACAATAGTCAAAACTGAATTTATTTCAGACGCATCGGAAGCATAGAATGGCTAAGTCTTTTAAAGACTTAGTGGGTGAATTAAATAAATTAATTCATTAAAGGATTTGATCCAATTGGGGTTAGATGGGTCAGCCAAGGAAGGGGGCCTCCTCTCTTCTTGTCATGGTCGCCCACCACCATAAGAGGATAAGGCTATTTTGGTTTGTTTTATAAAATAGACCAAAGGTTTGTTTATTTTATAAAAGGTTATATAAATTTTATATAAATTTTTATATAATGAACCATCACTTGGTTTGTTTAATAAAATTTATATAATGAACCAATGGTTGGTTTGTTTTATAAAATTATATATAATGAACCAATGGTTGGTTTGTTTTATAAATTTTATATAATCATGCCAAAAGAAAGAGAGCCTTGATTATGGATTGATTGAGAAATTATTCCATAATCAAGAAGAAGAAGCTTGATCATGAGAGCCTTGATTATGGATTTATTGAGAAATTATTCCATAATCAAGGAGAGGTTTGCTTGGGAATTAAGAAACCGCTCCCTATATAAAGGACCAAGGGGTGCCATGGAAGATGATCCATCCAAGAATTGCTTGGGCTCTCTCCTCTTCTTCTCTCCCTCTCTCTTGGCCGGCCATAGGCCTTCCTTCTTTCTTCTTGCCGTGAGCACAAGGAGAAGCATCAAGGCGACGAAGTTCTTCCTTGCGACGATCTTCCTCTTCAGCCAACCTTGGTGGTGAGTCTTTCGATTTGATTACTCTCTCGGTTTTCGTCGTGTTCATGGAGAATCTAGTAGTTCACATGAACATGAAACTCGTAGCTTAGCGAAGTCATCCCGACGATACTCGGCGTGGATACGAATAGAGGCGGAGCTTTCAAGAGACGCTAACGGTTGGATCCCGTCCCTTCTTCCAAGTTACGCAAGGTAATTCGTAGAGTAATTTCCTTTTCTGCAAAAATTTTATATTACGATTATGTGAACACATTGCATGCTTAGGATATGTGTTAGAATAATTTAAGAAATTATTCATGCTTTTGTTTCCGCTGCATGTAATTATGTAACAATTACAATACGTGTCCGCGTCGGCATGCACCCGGTCCCAACAATGGTATCAGAGCCGGTTAGTGTTCGACATAATCATATAATTGTTTTGCGAAAAACTTTATCATGATCTCAATTTTGGAAAATTTTCCAATTATGGAAACTTTCCAATTATGGTAAATTTTAGATTTAGGAATTTCAAAGTTTGGAAATCCTCATGAAATTTCGCAAACTTTTGAAATATCTCTGTTTCTGAAATTTTATGATAATTGTGAAAACTTTCCATTTTTGAAAACTTTCCAGTTTTGGAAATTTCTTAATTTTGGAAATTTTCTAATTTTAGAAATACATAAGTTTTCTTTGTACCAGAAACTTACAATAATTCTGAAAACCTTTTAATTTTGGAAACTTTCCATTTATGGATAGCTCGTAATTTTGGGCACTTTCTTTTCATGAAAGTCTAGATATTTTATGGAAACATTAATTGATAATTAAATTCAAATTGGTTTTTAAATTATTAACAAAATTTTTTACTTTGAGGAGTGCCTCGGGGAGCCACCCAAATTAAAGTTAGTTGTTATAATTTAATTTTCTATTTTGAATATGAATTGTTAAAATTGATTTGGGTAGGCCTCGGGGAGCCATCCAAATTATATTATTAACAAGTTCTTTAATTGTCAAGTTTAATTTGGTTATGTCTCGGGGAGCAGGCCAAATTAGATTTACAACAAATTTCTTTTCTTTGGGGAGTACCTCGGGGAGCCACCCAAAGTAAATAATTTGTTGTAATTAATTATCCATATATAAAATATGTGATCAAATCTTGGAAATTTTTGAGGTGATTCTCAAACGATAATTTCCTTATTTGATTTATGAGGTGATGCTCTTACATATTGTTGTCTCCAAAATTAATTAGGAAAAATTGTTTCCTATAGAGTTTATTTCCTTAAATAAGATTTTCATGAAAATAATATGTGGTTGAATTAAGGGAATCTGTCTCTTAATTTAATAAGATTTGATTTAGAGAAATCAAAGTCTTAAACATATTATTTCTGAAATTGATTATGACAATTTAGGAAATTGTTTCCCAAAATAATTCCTTGAATAAAGTATGAAATTAGAATTAGGAAATCCGGTTCCTAATTCAATTAATGAGACTTGATAAATTAAGTCACATACATACTTTATTAAGGAAATCGTTAGAACATGACATAATTATATGTCATGAATGTGCTTAAAAGGAAAAGGATGAGACCCAAAACCCCTTAAAGAATATTAAGGCCAACACCTTCCATTAATATGGATAGAACCGGAGTTTTGTTTCTCGTTTGGGTTGATGGACACATCCATGCCCGGCTTGAACCTCAACATGTTTAAACCATGGAATTAGTTTATGATTAATATAGTTGGAGTCAGAGGTCAATCCTTAGTTTTGGTTGTTGGACACATCCAAGCCTGACTAAACGGTTGAATGAGCTCCAACCATATTAAAACTATTTCTTGATTAATGGGTCAGCCTTAAGCTTGGAGCATCGATTTGTTGTACCACAGCCAAGGTCGATGTAAAGAGAGGTGCAGTTGGGTGCTATGTATATTGTTGCATACTTGTTAATGAGTTAACAACCCAATGATTTATGCAAACATTCAATTAGTTGATAGCATAATGTGATAGTTACATATGTATAATATGTAATCGGTATAATTACATACCTTCATAGCTAAGAATAACTTGATGGACTCTAGCCATGGTTGTTCTTATCTATGATTGGATATCAACCTATTTGGAGATGTTCCTACGATCTCCCGAATTGATAAAAAGGGTTATTCAATTCGAAAAATAAATAGGATTTAATTAATGTATATTGATGCATTCTTTATCATTCTTCTCACATAAGCTCAATTTGTATTTATAGGATAATCACTTGATCATGTCTTCTCTGAATTTGCGTTCCATTTTAGACACCAATAAGCTGACTGGGCCAAACTTCATGGACTGGCTTCGAAACCTGAGGATAGTCCTCAAGGCAGAAAAGCTTGCTTATGTCCTTGAAGAACAACTTCCCAACCATCCTCCAGAAGATGCAACTCCAGACCAGTTAGTGGCCTATCAGAAACATGTGGCTGATTCTGAACTTGCGAGTTGCATCATGCTGACCGCTATGGTACCTGAGCTGCAAAATCAGCATGAGCATATGGATGCTCATACCATCATCTTCCATTGTAACGACCCGAAAAATTCTCTTAATATTTTCTTAAAAATATTGAGCATGTCTAGATAATTTTCCGAGGGACCTAGAAATATTAATATAAAATTTGGCCTAGAAATCCATATTTTCTCATTTAAATTGAGAAAACTAAGTACTAATGGGCCTTATATGGGCTTTTTAGTACCATAATTATTGAAGAATTTTAGGTAGAATTTAATATAAATATAAATGGATTTTAATTAGGAATATTAGTATGATCATGGGTGAGTTTTAGCATGGTTTCCTATTTAAATTGAGAAGTTAAGTACTAATGGGCCTTATATGGGCTTTCTAGTACCATGATTATGGGTAAATTTTAGGTAAAAATTAATATAAATATAAAGGGGTTTTAATGAGAAATATTAACATAATTATGGGGGAATTTCTAGAGAATTTTCGGAATTTTGGGGAAAATAATAGAAAAATAAAATAAAAATTAGTGCATGGACCAAGGATTTGAACCTTGGACCTCTTGTACAACCATGCATGCTCTAACCAATTCACCTAGCAAGGGAGTGCTATGAGGAAATGAAATGGAGTTTGGTTAAGGCTTAAGGGAAGAGGAAAAGACACCATGACTCTTCACTTACCCTCCTTAATGTGTTATAAAGAAGGGGGTTTGGGAGTTACCTTCTTCCTTCCATCAATTTCATTTTTCTTCCTCCTCCTCCCTCATCCTAGCCGAAACCTCAAGGAGAGGTTCTCCATTGGAAAAGCCCCACAAGAAGGTCACATCACCAAGATCTAAAGGTTTTCCAAGGCTACAAGGGCAAGGGGGTTCAAGTGTCCAAGGGATTTACAATTTCCTTCTCTTTTAAGGTCTAAAAATCAAGATTAACCAAGGTAAGACTCTTTCACCTGTGGTATAATAGTTCCTTTTGGATTTTTGCATAATATGAAGTTGTTTGAGATTTTATGTTGGGAAAAAAAGAAAAGAAGGCATGAACCCCAACCTAGGTTTCGGCCACTAGGATTTTTGGGTCCATGATGATGCTAAAAATCTTCATCATGTTTTCTAATGTGCTCTCATGATGTTTAGAGATTAAATATAATTTTTGAGAATTTTTGGGGTACCCTAGGATCCCCTAGGGTTTTGGCCAATCCCATGAACCCATGGGTAGGGTTGAATCTAAACCCTCAAGCATGTGTTTTGTGTATTATCATGATATAAGGGAGATTGAGGGTGACTTATGTGAACTTTTACAAGGCTTTGTGACCCCACAAGTTTCGGCCAAGTTGGATAGTAGGGCAAAAGTCAGGGCTTTCCTCAAGTAAGGGCCCTAATGGCCCCTATGGTATGGTATGGTTGGTGTTTAATGGTTGATTGGGGATCTTAATGGAATTTTTCCATGCACCCATGCCCTTATAGGTTTCGGTCATCCCTAGGAAGGAGGGCTAAAGGTTAGGGTTAACCCTAATCATGAGCCCTAATGGCTTCCTATGGTCTTATGGATAAGGTATGGTTGTTCCTTTACCTTACGCTATCTTACATGTTTATGGAATTGATGGAACTCCACCTTATAGGATTCGGCCAAGCCATGAATCTAGGGTTTGGGGTGGAGTTAGGATTTGAAGAATCATGGGTTATGCTTATTATGAAGTATATATATAGGTTCAAGCATGTGGTAGAAATTAAGTTACCTATAACCCTAACCTCAAGCACCATGTTTTATGTTTGTATGTTTATGATTGGATGTCATGCTTAATAGGGTTATTTATGAATGTCTTATGTTCTATGCCATGCGCTTGGATAGTAGGTAGCATGTTTATGGAAGTCCTACCTATGTATGCTTATGTTATGTTGAGAACCATGCTATGTTATATGCTCATGTTACGTTAAGAACCATGCTATGTTATTGTGTATGTTCATGATAAGAATGATGCCATGATAAGTATGTTAGGTTTATGTTCATGATAAGAATGATGCCATGATAAGTATGTTAGGTTTATGTTCATGATAAGAATGATGTCATGATAAGTATGTTATGTTTATGTTCATGATAAGAACGATGTCATGATAAGTATGTTATGTTTATGTTCATGATAAGAATGATGCATGCCATGTTGAATGAATAAAGATGCATGCCATGTTTATGAAAGAAGATGCATGCCATGTTTATGAATGAAGATAATGCTCATGCCTTCCAGACATCATGATGCTATGCAATAAGTATGAACAATGAAAGGACAAGCATGTGTTAAGTCATGCTTTATGTAACATGGTTATGCTATGAATGTCTTCTGAATGATGAAACATGTAAAGTATTTTACTTTATGAATGGGCTTGTACCGGACCAAAGTATGGGTCCAAGGGATGGGCACCTTAAGAACGCCCCGGTTATGGACTACCGACTATGCTGTCCACGGTTCTGGCAGTACCGGAGCTGTGCAACAGGGATGGGCTCCATAAGAACGCCTCGGTTCAGGGACTACCGACTATGCTGTCCTTACCCTAGTAGGTCGGGGCTCGCTACCTCGGATTTGCTAGGGATGCGCGCTTATGATGTATGTATGTGGTACAAGCCGGGGACCCCAATGATATGATGATTATGTTTAAACATTTAAAAGTATGTTTTTAAAAAGGTTAAGCATCCTTATGTATATGCATTCCACTCATGCATTCATTCATGTTATGCATTATGCTATGCTAATAAGATTTTATGCTTACGCTTCATGTTAAGAAATATGCATGAGAGTAAATGATCTATGTCATGATTATGTTAAGAAGATGCTCATATGCTATGATAGGAAGTATGCCTATGTTTATACCATACAGGTTGGTTTACACCTTATAGACATGTTTATACCATGTATTATACTATGTTAAGAATGTTTATTATGTTATGTTTATACCATGTATTATACCATGTTAATAATATTTTTTATGTTATGTTTATACCATGTATTATGTCATGCTAGGAATGTTTATTATGTTTATGTTTATGCCATGTAGCATGCCATGCTTAGAATGTTTACTATGTTTACGTTTATGTCATGTCTCATGCCATGCTAGGAATGTTCACTTATGTTTATGTTCATGCCATGTCAAGTATATGATAAGTGATTCAATTTGTTATGTTCTGAGTAGAGCACCAAATATGTTAATGTTTCATGTGCTCATTATGAGAGGATGAATGGTTTTTGTGAGTAGGAAAGAGTCTTACTAAGCCTGTGTGCTTATAGTCTTATTTCCTTATACCGCAGATCATTCAAGGGGACAATGAGGAAGCAGCAGGAGGGCAAGAACGCATGTGTGTGGTAGTGACTTGGCCCAGGAAACCATATGTTTACCGTTTATGCTAGAACTTTACTTTGGTTACTTATATGCTCGAATGCTTGAATAATGACTTATGGAACTCTATGAGGTGATGTTAAGTATGACATGATATGATGCTTAAGTATGAAGTCAATATGCCAAGTTTCCATGTCATTATGTTAAGAATGGTAGTAGGGTATGTATGTGTAAGAATAAAGTTATTCCGCTGCCTTATGATGTCTACTTGCCCTACTCATGTTAACGTAACACCGCTTTATGGGAAAAAAAAAGTGGGCGTTACATCCATCTTCATGAGCTGTTTGACGAGCAGGCGAGTTCCAAAAGGTTCGAGGTCTCCAGACTCCTCTTCGCCTCTAAGATGCAGGAAGGCACTTCTGTCTCACAGTTTGTGTTGAAGATGTTTGGGTACATTGAGCGACTAGGCACACTCGGATTTGCAATGGATTACGAACTAAGTGTTGACTTAATTCTGCATTATTTGCCCAAGAGTTACTCACAATTTGTGATGAACTATCGGATAAACAAGCTGGAGACTACCATTCCTGAGTTGCTCAACCTGCTGAAGACTGTAGAGCCTTCTGTAAAGCAGGATCAGAAGACAGTACTATTAGTTGGTTCCTCAAAGAAAGGGTCTAAGAGGAAGCCCAAAGAACAGAATAAGGGAAAGAAGAAAAAGGCCAAAAAGACTGAAAAGACACCAAAAGACACTTGCCATCATTGCGGCAAGGAGGGTCACTAGCAAAGAAACTGCAAGGTTTATCTTGAGTCCTTGAAGAAGAAGGCATCCGATGCCCCATCCTCTTTAGGTATCTTCGTTATTGAATGTCACTCTATTTCCTCGTCCATGTGACGCCCCGAAATTTCCCATATGAAATATTAGGAAATATATAAATTCATGAATATGAAATATGGTGAAATTCATGAAATAGTATCATGAAATATTATGAAATATTATGAATTCGTAAATATGAAATATTATGGAATTCATGAAATAGTATCATGAAATATTATAAAATATTATGAATTCATAAATATGAAGTATTATGGAATTCATGAAATAGTATCATGAAATATTATGAAATATTATGAATTCATAAATATGAAATATTATGGAATTCATGAAATAGTATCATGAAATATTATGAATTCATAAATATGAAGTATTATGGAATTCATGAAATAGTATCATGAAATATTATGAAATATTATGAATTCATAAATATGAAATATTATGGAATTCATGAAATAGTATCATGAAATATTATGAATTCATAAATATGAAATATTATGGAATTCATGAAATATTATCATAAAATATTATGAAATATATGAATTCATGGAATATAATTAATATTATGAGATTTCATGATGGGCTTGGCTTAATGGGCTTGGATTAGTGCAAAATGTGATAAAAAGGAAATATAGAAGGGAGGAAGCAGGGATTGAACCTTGAACCTCCTAGTTGCACTAGCAATGTCTTAACCATTGCACCAAGCCATGTTTCTTGTTAGAGAAGGAGAAACATGCTTGTTAAAAGCTAGGGAAGTGAAGAGACATGTCTCTTCAAGAGAAAAGTATAAATAAGAGAAGGAAGTGGTTAGAATAACTACCTCTTCATCTTCCTCTTCACTTCTCCACCGAAAGTCTCTTCTTCTCCCTCTCCATTTTCGAAAAGTAAACCCTAGGGTTTTAACCCTAGGGAATTGGAAGGAAGAAGAACCCTTTAAGGTTCTTGCCTTCTACTAGGGCCAAGATTTCTAAGAGAAGGCAAACAAGGGAAACACTCACCTTCCTTCAACCAAGGGCACCTTAAGATCTTAGAGAAGTAGAAATCAAGCGAAAGGATGTAAGTATCCCCTCGCCTGCAGTGTAATAGTTCTTGAATGTGGTATCCTTTAACATGTTGTAAACAAAAACCTAGGGTTTTTGTTCTTGTATGTTTCGGCCACCCCCCTTAGGGGAAGGCCTTGTTTTCTTTTGTTACATGATTAGACCCTTGATACTTAGGGAATATGTGTATATTGATTTCCTTCATGATAGTTGAACAAAAGGGAAGAAGAACTAGGGTTTTGGTTCTTGTAAGATTCGGCCACCCCCTTAGGGGAAGGCCTTGTTCTCTTTTGTTACATAATTAGACCCTTGGAACTTAGGATATATGTATATGTGTGGTTTATGCAAATGTTGTGAACAAAACCTAGGGTTACACCCTTGTGTAGGTTTCGGCCAACACCCAAGAAGGGACCTTGGTTACCCCTTGATGCATGTGAAGACCCCTTGGAATTTAGAGTATACCTATATGTTGTGTCCCTACATTTTTGTGATAGCAAAACCTAGGGTTTTGAACTTGGATGGGTTTCGGCCAAGGCTTAGAAAAAGGGGTTAGTGAGGGTTGAATTATCCTACAATATATCCATGTTTAAGATAAGTATACAAGGTGTTTGAATAAATGTATGTGTGAATGATTAATGCAAAAGTCCTAATATTTCCCTACTCTTGATGTTTCGGCCAACCCACTAGGACTAGGGTTTGTAAAGGTCAAACTACCCTATGATATATGTTTATGGTTGGGGATGATCATATGTATATGTATGTGGTGTTAAATGGAATGGTTGATAAGGAAACCTTAATTGTTAGCATGCTTTGATATGTTTATGTATGAGGTGTTTAAATGAGATGTCTGATTGAAATCTTAATTGATAGCATGCTACCACTTTCTACGATATGAGTATGACCTATGTGACCAAAGCTTGTCAGGTCTAAGGTAGGGTAAGTGGTTGAAATATGATGCATGATGAAATATGATGAACATGTATGAAATGTAATGTATATATGAACATGTATGACATATGATGCATGTATGAACATGTATGAAATATGATGAATATATGAACATGTATGACATATGATGCATGTATGAACATGTATGAAATATGATGAATATATGAACATGTATGAAATATGATGTATGTATGAGCATGCCTTATAGCCCATGGGGTACATTTATGAAATTGCATGTGATATGTTAAAATGCTTAAATGGATACTCAAATAAGTATGGGATCAAGAGCACCCCTTATGTTGTGTGGTGTGTCCCTACGGGATCATGAGCACCCTTGAAGAGTGGTGTGTCCCATAAGAGTGAATATGGAGTATCCCTTAGCATATATGTAACAGCATGATAAGTATTTTACTTTTAAGTTGTGTACCCGACTCGGAAGGGGGTCGTTAAATAAATCCGGGGTGCATGTTAACGTGGCTTCGGTAGGACGGAAGGGTCTTGCTCTAATGAATTGGTGGCTCGCTACCCCAATTCATTAGGGAACGCGCAATAGTTTCCGCGCGATAGTTGGTACACAACAGGGCCCAATATGATATGGATGTATTTTTAAGTAATACCATTATGGAATTGTTTTGAAAACATTCATTGAAAACATTTGTTAAATGTGAAGAGTATGCTTATGGTACTTGATACTGCATGCTTAGAAACTTAGATGTTTAATATGCTTTGATGAACTTATGCTTATGATTGAATTTGTGTACATGCTATATTCTTTTGCACGGATTTTGCGAGTAGGACAGGATCCTTACTAAGCATTATGCTTACTAGTTTATGTGTTATCTTATGCTGCAGATAACACTTAAATGGAAGGAAGAGGTAGGAGGCTGAAGATGTGTGGGGTGGTGGCTCGGGAAGAAAGACTTTTTATATCTACTTTATTATGCTCATGTTTATGTTCCTTAACAAGGAATGTTAGTGACTAGGATTATATTATGGTGTGAAACAATATGTGAACCTATCATGTCATTTAATGTCACTTGATAATTTTTGCAAGCATGCTTAGTACCTAGTTCTCTTAAGTCCTTGCATTGTTGTTATAATGTCATGTTAGAAGATAGAAAAAAAAAATATTACTATATGATTGAATGTACGTAACCCCGCCCCGAGAGTAGATATAAGGGCGGGCGTTACAAGTTGTTATCAGAGCAGATTTCCCCTCCACCACACACACATCAAGCTTCTTCCTGCCGCTTCCAAGTAAGAAATCCTAACTCGCTTATATTATTTCATGTACAGTAATGATATTAATAGAGATGGTTTATGCTTGCATAATATAGAGATGATTTATGCTTGCATAACAAGGAAAAGTAGCAGTAATTCTCATGTTAACTTATTTATCATCTGTATGATAGATATATGGCTAGAAGACGTAGCAACCGGGGTAATGAGACAGTACCCCCACCTGACATGATGCATGTGATCACAGATCTGCAGCGTCAGGTCACTGAACAACAGCAGATAATAAACACTCTGATGACCCAGCAGGGGAACACTATAACCCCGCAGGGAAGTCAGAATGTAATGCCTACTGAGCCTCCAACTGCACAGGCACCCCCGGACACTCCGGCCCGGGGAGCCCGACAGGAGGCCTATTTGATTCAGTGGCAGAGACTGAAGCCGGAAAAGTTCTCGGGCACCTGCGAGCCCTGGGATGCTCAGGCCTGGCTCAAGACAGTTGAGAGCACAGTGGAATTATTAGACTGGCCTGAGCATGAGAAAATTAAATGTGTCTCGTTCTGCCTCACTGGTGATGCCAGGATGTGGTGGGAACGGGTAAAGGCTAGAAGATCAGTGAACCAGATGAAGTGGAAGGACTTTGAGTCCGAATTTCTGGAGGAATTCTTTAATATGCGAGTCACAAACAGACATTTTGATGAGTTCACTGAATTCCGGCAGGGAAATCTCTCAGTCAACGATGCCGTTAAGCAATTTAACCGACTGGCACGATTATGTCCGGAGTTGGTCAGTACAGAGAAAGAAAGGGTCAGATTAATGCTCAAGATGCTTAGGCCCGAGATAGCTCTGAATGTAGCTGGTGGTGTGAATAGGCCCCAGACCACAGAGGAGCTGTTCAGCAGTGCCCTTATTACTGAGCATTATCTAAAGAAGATGAACCCACAGAGCCAACCACTGACCGCCAGCAAGAGTCAGGATCAGTCGGGAGGTCAGAAACCTCCAAATAGCAACCCCCACTGGAAGAAGAACCAAAATGGAAAGAGAAAGCCAGGGGATAAATCTGTCAGTGGTTATTTAGGCAAGAAGCCTAAATATCCCCAATGTGCCAATTGTGGGAAGATGCACCAAGGGACATGCCTTTTAGGCGCTAGGAGATGCTATACTTGCGGAAAGGAAGGACACATGGCCAGAGAGTGTCCTGCTGCAGCCAAAGCACCTCAGCCGCAATATGATCAGTACAAAGGTGCTCCTCCCCAGTTACACCTGATGCAGGCAGCTATAGATGGTACTCACATATGCCAGGGGAGATTAGAGGTCCCGCCTGCCACGACAAACGCCGGAGTTTTCTCTCTTACGAAAGAAGACGTGGCGACTGCCTCTACCGTTGTCACAGGTCAGATATTTATTTACAGTCAGTATACTACTGCTTTATTTGACACTGGGGTAACGCATTCGTTTATCTCTATGCAATATGCCAAAAGAAATAATATGTCACTACAAGATTTAGACTGTAAATTTCTGACAACACTGCCCTCGGGTGAGGTGATGCCCTCTACCCAAATGCTACGGGCCGCACCAATCAGAATCGCAGATAGGGAACTTTACTGCGATCTGATAGTGCTAGATATGTCAGATTATGATGTGATATTGGGCATGGATTTCTTGAACAAATATGGCGCCTCTATTGAGTGCCGTAAACGAAGAGTTATCTTCCGACCTGAGGTGAAAATTCTGTTTGAATTTATCGGAGAGCCGAAGAAGAGGACAAGTAAATTCTTGTCGGCTCTGATAGCAAGGAAGATGTTAGAAAAGGGATGCTCGGGATTTCTAGCTCGTGTGGTTGATACCAGTCCTACAGAGGGGCCGAAGCTAGAAGACGTCAAGGTTGTATGCAATTACCCAGAGGTATTTCCCGATGACTTACCAGGGTTAGCACCTGAAAGAGAGATAGAATTTGCAATTGAGTTGGTTCCTGGTACCAACCCTATTTCTAAGGCACCGTACCGTATGGCGCCGACAGAATTAAAGGAGTTGCAAGGACAGTTACAGGAGCTACTTGACAAGGGATTCATCCGCCCTAGTCATTCTCCCTGGGGAGCTCCCGTACTGTTCGTGGAAAAAGAAGGATGGGTCGATGCGAAGGTGTATCGACTATCGGTCGCTGAACAATGTGACTATCAAGAACAGGTACCCTCTACCCAGGATAGATGACCTGTTCAGATCTTAGACCGGGAAGTCAAAAAGCTAAGGAACAAGGAAGTACCCTTAGTAAAGGTTCTGGGGCGGAACGAACGATTCGAAGAAGCCACGTGGGAACGAGAGGAGGCAATACGATTGAAGTATCTGGAATTATTTTAAAGTTCGGGACAAACTTTTTATAAGGTAGGGAGGATTGTGACGCCCCGAAATTTCCCATATGAAATATTAGGAAATATATAAATTCATGAATATGAAATATGGTGAAATTCATGAAATAGTATCATGAAATATTATGAAATATTATGAATTCGTAAATATGAAATATTATGGAATTCATGAAATAGTATCATGAAATATTATAAAATATTATGAATTCATAAATATGAAGTATTATGGAATTCATGAAATAGTATCATGAAATATTATGAAATATTATGAATTCATAAATATGAAATATTATGGAATTCATGAAATAGTATCATGAAATATTATGAATTCATAAATATGAAGTATTATGGAATTCATGAAATAGTATCATGAAATATTATGAAATATTATGAATTCATAAATATGAAATATTATGGAATTCATGAAATAGTATCATGAAATATTATGAATTCATAAATATGAAATATTATGGAATTCATGAAATATTATCATAAAATATTATGAAATATATGAATTCATGGAATATAATTAATATTATGAGATTTCATGATGGGCTTGGCTTAATGGGCTTGGATTAGTGCAAAATGTGATAAAAAGGAAATATAGAAGGGAGGAAGCAGGGATTGAACCTTGAACCTCCTAGTTGCACTAGCAATGTCTTAACCATTGCACCAAGCCATGTTTCTTGTTAGAGAAGGAGAAACATGCTTGTTAAAAGCTAGGGAAGTGAAGAGACATGTCTCTTCAAGAGAAAAGTATAAATAAGAGAAGGCAGTGGTTAGAATAACTACCTCTTCATCTTCCTCTTCACTTCTCCACCAAAAGTCTCTTCTTCTCCCTCTCCATTTTCGAAAAGTAAACCCTAGGGTTTTAACCCTAGGGAATTGGAAGGAAGAAGAACCCTTTAAGGTTCTTGCCTTCTACTAGGGCCAAGATTTCTAAGAGAAGGCAAACAAGGGAAACACTCACCTTCCTTCAACCAAGGGCACCTTAAGATCTTAGAGAAGTAGAAATCAAGCGAAAGGATGTAAGTATCCCCTCGCCTGCAGTGTAATAGTTCTTGAATGTGGTATCCTTTAACATGTTGTAAACAAAAACCTAGGGTTTTTGTTCTTGTATGTTTCGGCCACCCCCCTTAGGGGAAGGCCTTGTTTTCTTTTGTTACATGATTAGACCCTTGATACTTAGGGAATATGTGTATATTGATTTCCTTCATGATAGTTGAACAAAAGGGAAGAAGAACTAGGGTTTTGGTTCTTGTAAGATTCGGCCACCCCCTTAGGGGAAGGCCTTGTTCTCTTTTGTTACATAATTAGACCCTTGGAACTTAGGATATATGTATATGTGTGGTTTATGCAAATGTTGTGAACAAAACCTAGGGTTACACCCTTGTGTAGGTTTCGGCCAACACCCAAGAAGGGACCTTGGTTACCCCTTGATGCATGTGAAGACCCCTTGGAATTTAGAGTATACCTATATGTTGTGTCCCTACATTTTTGTGATAGCAAAACCTAGGGTTTTGAACTTGGATGGGTTTCGGCCAAGGCTTAGAAAAAGGGGTTAGTGAGGGTTGAATTATCCTACAATATATCCATGTTTAAGATAAGTATACAAGGTGTTTGAATAAATGTATGTGTGAATGATTAATGCAAAAGTCCTAATATTTCCCTACTCTTGATGTTTCGGCCAACCCACTAGGACTAGGGTTTGTAAAGGTCAAACTACCCTATGATATATGTTTATGGTTGGGGATGATCATATGTATATGTATGTGGTGTTAAATGGAATGGTTGATAAGGAAACCTTAATTGTTAGCATGCTTTGATATGTTTATGTATGAGGTGTTTAAATGAGATGTCTGATTGAAATCTTAATTGATAGCATGCTACCACTTTCTACGATATGAGTATGACCTATGTGACCAAAGCTTGTCAGGTCTAAGGTAGGGTAAGTGGTTGAAATATGATGCATGATGAAATATGATGAACATGTATGAAATGTAATGTATATATGAACATGTATGACATATGATGCATGTATGAACATGTATGAAATATGATGAATATATGAACATGTATGACATATGATGCATGTATGAACATGTATGAAATATGATGAATATATGAACATGTATGAAATATGATGTATGTATGAGCATGCCTTATAGCCCATGGGGTACATTTATGAAATTGCATGTGATATGTTAAAATGCTTAAATGGATACTCAAATAAGTATGGGATCAAGAGCACCCCTTATGTTGTGTGGTGTGTCCCTACGGGATCATGAGCACCCTTGAAGAGTGGTGTGTCCCATAAGAGTGAATATGGAGTATCCCTTAGCATATATGTAACAGCATGATAAGTATTTTACTTTTAAGTTGTGTACCCGACTCGGAAGGGGGTCGTTAAATAAATCCGGGGTGCATGTTAACGTGGCTTCGGTAGGACGGAAGGGTCCTGCTCTAATGAATTGGTGGCTCGCTACCCCAATTCATTAGGGAACGCGCAATAGTTTCCGCGCGATAGTTGGTACACAATAGGGCCCAATATGATATGGATGTATTTTTAAGTAATACCATTATGGAATTGTTTTGAAAACATTCATTGAAAACATTTGTTAAATGTGAAGAGTATGCTTATGGTACTTGATACTGCATGCTTAGAAACTTAGATGTTTAATGTAACGCCCCAAAATTTCCATCTTTAGTTCATAAAGTCCTTAGAATTATTTAGAAATGGTTTAGAAATATTCTAGATATTTTTAGGAATTTTTAGAGTATTTTTATGGAATTTTCCGAGTCCGTTTGGTATTTTTGGAAAAAGAAAAAGAAAAAGGAAAAAGGAGAAAAAGAAAAAAACCGGTTTAGTGCAGCGGGTGGTTCGAACCCGCGACCACAGCGAAACAGCAGAAGCGCCCAACCGGCTGGGCTAGGGGTATCAAGCACAGAAACGGATGGAGAGAAGGGTATTTAAGCGATAGTTAGGTTGATCCGACCCTTAAGTATAAATAGAAAATTTAAAGAGAGAAGTTGGGATTTTCTCTCAAAACCCTTTCGGCCAACACCTTGCGCCGACCCCTCTCCCTCTCCTCTCTTGTGCGCACGCCACACCAAGGCCTAGAGGGCCGGCCAAGGCTTTTCTCCAAGAGATAATCCTATATTTGGGATCCCCGCGACGAGAGGAACGCGTAGACGTGAAGAATTCTCCGAGATCTCAAGTTTCTCCCGAGCTCTAGACGTTAATCTTGGTTGTAAGTCCAAGATATCAATGTAAGTACTGCTCACCTGCAGTAAGAGGCGGTTTTTCCGCGAGAATTTCCTTTAAAAGTTTTTAAAAGAGATATTTCCTTTTTGTTTGAGTTTTTGCATGTGATATTAGTTCATTATATGCTTATATATGTTGATTAATACCCTATGTGAGTTTAGGATCCAAGAAAAGCTATGAGAAAAGAAAAGAAAAGATAAAGATAAGAAAAGAAAAGGCCAAGGCCTTAAGAAATCCCCAAAAGTCAAGACTTAGGGATTTTTAGCACGCAAGGTGCTCCAGAAAATGCCAAGGCATTTACAGATAAGAAAGAAAAGTAAGAAGAGCTATATTATTTTCTAAGGCCAGTACCCGGCGTCCAAGGGCGTCGTTAAAGAAATCCAGGTGTCCAATTCCAAGGTCTTGGCCCTGGTAGACCAAGGTCTGCTCTATTAGGATTGGCGGCTCGCTACCCCAACCTTTTAGGGAACGCGCATGAGATGGTACTTACGTCTTCAGTGGATCCAAGTGATTATTATTTTCAAGTATATGCTTTAGCAAAGTTTCGAAAGTTTTCAGAAAGTTTTCAAAAGTTAAAGAATAGCTAAAGTTTCAAGTTGAGCCAAGAAAAGTAAATTGAGATTTATTATTGCTTGAGTATGCATGTTTTGAGTTATACATGTTCTTAGTTTTCTTTCAAGCATATTAGTATCTCATATGATTTTCATATTGTTCTAGAAGCATGTTTGCACATTCGAGTTTTTGTGAGCTAGATAGTACTTACTAAGCTTTTTGCTTATAGATGCATTTCCTCTTATTGCAGATAAAGGTAAAGGCAAGCAATTCTGAAGGAAGACGACGAGGCGGTGCTGAGTAGAGTGTGTGTGGTGGCTGATTATGGAGAGATCCTTGAGACGAGACATTTTAGTTATTTGAATTGCAATGTTTAAGTTTATTCAAATTTCAAGTTCTTGCTTTATGGAGATTATTGAGTATTTGAGTTTTGGATAGTTTTATATGCTAAATTTCTTAGAGTAAAGATTCCATGTCATTTCCTTTAGCATATATATCCTTATGATTGCATTGGATGAGTAAAAGTGTGAGTAGTTAGAAATATTGATACTTTGTTTGAGAAAAAGGTGTTTATGCCAAGATAGTATCAATTTCCCTTTTGAATCGAGTTTTATTGCTTAAAAATGTTTAGAAAAGTTGCAATCACATTTCATAATGCTTTAGCAAGGTTGTAGAACATGTATTTGGTGTTATAAATTCATAGAAGTCAAGATTGGTACAAACTCTATTGTTAAAGTTTATATAAACTTGTTTAGTTTATTTTCTTCCATAAAAGTCCTAAATTCAAGTTTATGGATTCGTTTGATTGGCTAAATTGTTTAGGAAACTGATATAGAGTATAGAAATGGTGTCGTAGTTTGATATGGCTCGAAATTGAAGGAATGGTGGACTTGGAAAGCAAGGGTCGAAACCTGTAAAACTGATTACAGGCGTACCAGTCGACTGCCACGTCACCAGTCGACTGGTACAGGCAGTTTAAGAAGGGTAAGGCTGTTTTCAACAGGTATTAGCTATGGGATTTGAGAAGAAAGTATGACATGGTATTATTATAAATGATTGCTTAAGTTAGAATATAATTGTTAGCAGAATTTAAAAGAAAAAAAAAGATTTCCGCAATTTTCTTTAGTCATGTATTAGAGTTGAGAAGTAGAGAAAAGTAACGATCCGTCTAAGGGCAGAGAGAAGGCGGGTCGCTACAGGTGGTATCAGAGCAGTTCCCATTCTCCAGCATCACACACACATCAGCATCAACCTTGCCGTCTTCAAGTAAGAAAGCTTTAAGTTTCAGTTTTTCTATTGCTCCTTTATTTAATTGCAGTATAGAGAAATGCTTAAGTACTACTCACATGTGCATAGAACAAGGAAGCATGTTTAATCCCTTAGTATCACGGAATCATGTTTAATCCCTAGAATGGATATCAGATTTCTAAGTAAGAAGACAAGTTTATACCTAGAAATGTAGTAGTGATTTCTTGTTCCTTTATGCATTATTAGATGGCAAGAAGAGGCCGAGCTCCTAATGCTAATAACAGAACTCCAGTTCAAGATAACAGTGAGCCTGGCACAGAACAGCCAGACCTGATGGCAGTCATTACTCAAATGCAAGCTCAGATGACAGAACAACAGAAGATCATCGCCACACTGATGGCAAATAAGCACCCAGTGCCCCCTACACCACCCCAGCAGGAGTG